>JAADWZ010000003.1:0-188540 GCA_023336445.1 Pythium dissimile | reverse complement strand
CGTTGGCGTTGGCGTTGGCGTTGGCGTTGGCGTTGGCGTTGGCGTCGTTGGCTCAGTTAGACCGGGGTCGCTTGGGTCCTCGCCGTCGACCGGTTCTGGCTTGCGATTTCCGCGCCAACGCTGCTTCGGACCTTGCGAGCAACGTGACGACGAAGCGGCGTGGGCGGTCAGTCTAACTGCATCGCTGCTGTTGGCGAGGTCGCTTCAAAGGCACCGCCCGCCAGAAATAAATGCTCGCGAGCGAGATCCCTCCTCAGGTTTAGACTTCAACGCCCAAAAAAAACCGTTCACTCGCCCAATCAACATCCTGACTACCAAGGAGTCGCGCAGTGTGTCTGACGGGTTTGAACCCATTTCATCAGATAATGGATGCGACCCGGGCCGACTGTGACACAAACTGCACTCCGGTTGAAGACGAAGAACGAGAAGCGCTCGGGACCGACTTCTGCCCATGACGCAAGGAGAGACGTTCGGCGCTGTGCTCGCGGTCGTCGCCTCCGTGATCTCGAACTTCGGCGTCAACATCCAGAAGTTCTCGCACGCGCGCAACTCGCAGCTGCCCGACACCGACCAGCGCGCCTACGTCCAGCGGCCGCTCTGGTGGCTCGGCCTGACACTTGTCGTCTTGGGCAGTCTGGGCGATTTCACGGCCTTTGGCTTCGCGACGCAGTCGCTCGTGGCCGCGCTGGGCGGCGGATCAACGCTCGTCGCGAACGTGATCACTGCCTACTTCTTGAACAAGGAAACACTGTATCTGGTACGGTGGGACGTGGTTCGGTCAAAAGGCTGGTGGATTGAAGACTAACTAGTGGAGATGTTGTGTTTGGTTAGACGGATGTCGGTGGCATCCTATTCGTGATCGCCGGCGTGATCCTCATCGCATTTATCGCCGAGCCCAACACGCAGTACCCACTTCCAGAGCTTGAGATCCGTTTCGTCCGTCAAGGTTAGTCCTCGTGAAGTTGTACAACACCATGATGACGGTTGGATCTGACCGCGTCCGTTCGTCAGAATTCGTGGTGTACATCGTGATCGTCGGTGTCTTGATCGTGAGTATGCTCGCGACCATCAAAGGGTCGGTGGCGCACCGTCTCAAAAACCAAATGCAGTCGTCCAAGCGCAAGCAGAAGCAGGTCATGAAGCAGCTCGAGAAGCGCATCGAGCGCATCGAGAGCCGTCTCGGCATCATGGAAGATCGCTACCACCATCACTTTCAGCACAAGCAGCAAAACCAACAAAGTGCACGGTTAGACTCGCACCTGACCGGGTTTGTTCGTGGCGATGGGAGCTCGTCGCCTGTCCCTCCTGGCAAGTCTGGACGCCATCCAGAGAACCACCCGATCAGTGAGCTTCTCGACGGCGTCACGTCCCCAGCGCGCGTGCCTTACTACTACGCGATCTGTTCGGGAATGATCGGTTCCATGACGGTATTGCTGGCGAAATGCTCAGCTGAGATGATTCGTCTCTCGATCGAGGGCGAGAACCAGTTTCACTACCCGCTCACGTACGTGTTCATCGGCGGCATGTTCGTGTTTATCGTGATCCAGACGCACTTTCTCAACATGGCTACGGCTCTGGGCGACATTATGACCGTCTTCCCGATCTTCCAGTCGTGCTGGATCTCGTTCAGTGTCATCGGTGGCGCCGTGTTTTACAACAACGAAGACTCGTTCTCGCCCAAGAAGTGGGCTGGGTACCCGCTCGCACTGCTAAGCATAGCCGTCGGTGTGCTACTGCTCGTGCAGCACACGTCGACGCCTTCGACTAGCGCAGGTACCTCACCGCATCCTGCGAAAAAGTCGAAGAACAAAGAATACGGCATCGCTGATGACGAAATCCGGCTCATCTCGGACGCGTCCATGCGCTCGCCTTTGTTGGATGATCACGAAACGAACGAAGGTGGCTATCTTCATTTAGAGGCGTAGACAAACAATTTGAGTTGGGACGAAGTCATCTGTTGAATGTCCAAATATCAACCACACAAAACTTATTCTGGAAGGAATCCTCGCTGTCTCCTCTATTCGTCGTCTTCATCGTCAACCACAATGTCCGGGAATTCGTCGTCATCATCGTCTTCGTCGTTGGCGACGTATGCGGCGCCGTTCACTTTCGTTTTCACCGCTGCCGAAGACTCTTCGTCATCGTCACTTTCGGTGGCGTTCTCAATGGACACGGCGGCAGATTCCGGGCGCTCATCGTCAAAGTTTTCCTCTGCCTCTTCCTCGTCTTCGTCTTGGTCCCCCTTCACAGACTCACGCCCACCGTCCTCCTCGACGATCGACGCATCCGCCATCGCGATGTCCTCAGCCTCCTCAGCCTTCACGCGCTTGCTGATCGACTCGGTTACCTGGTGTTCGTCTTCTGGCTCGGACACCGAGTGCTGCTGCTGCTCCTCCCGATCCCAATCCATTCGACCCCGCACGGCAGCAGCTGCTGGAACCGTCGAACCGTTGTGACCCCGAGACAGGAAACTGCTGGTCGACGACACCAGCGGGATCGTGTGCGCCTGGATCGCGTTCTCAAAGTTGAGCGAGAGCGGAGGTCCACGCGGGTGCACAAGAGCCTCGCTCGTGCCGAGCGCGACCAGCTTCAACAGTGACGACGGGCAGCTGGACGAGGCCCAGTAGTCCACACTACTCACAAGGTTGGTCGCATGGGAGCTGTTCGCGTCGGGTGTGATCGTGTCGGCCAGCAACATCATTGCTATACTGTCGATGCCGCCCTCCGTGGCACGCGAAGCCTGGATCGCACGGCGCTTGGGCTGCTGCTGGATCGCGAGCAACGCGACTTCGCTCGCAAACGACCGCGCATCCGTCGGCAGCAGCGAACCGAACACAGCGACACAGGTCGCAATCGCCGACAGCGCCGCGTCAACGTTGCGAACCAGCACATTTTGGTTGCGTGTCGAGAGAAAGAGCGCGCCACTTCCATTCGCGTTCGTCGTGAGCTGCGACAGATCGCCGATCTGGCGCTTGCGCTTCTTGCCCTTGCCGCTCTTCTTGCTGTCGTTCGCAACGGGCTTTGCGTCCTCTTCGGTCTTCTTGGTCTTCTCATCATCGAGCAGATCTTGCTTACACTGGGCCACGAGGTGGTCGATTAGCGGCTGGCCAATCTTCTCGAGTGTGCTGGCGCCCAGCACACGAACACAGACGCTCACGGTCTCGTACAGCGCCGCGTGGGACTCTGCGTGGACGTGCTCGGACGCGAGCACCAGCACCTTGGCGATCTTGCTGGCGTGGCGCAGCGCACAGATACCTGCGCGGGACACCACAGCATTCAGACAGCGCAGGCCGTACGCGTGGACCTGCGGCAGCGCGCCGTACACGACACTGATCGGGAGACGCAATCCGTCCTCCGACAGCGCGCTCTGCTTGCCGACCTCATGGGCTCGCACGGTCATGATGCGGCGCGTGAGCGCGATCACATCGTTGAGCACGAGCTGCACTTCGCGCTCCGAGATGGAGCGGTTCTTCATGCTTTCTTCCACCACGAGCACCACGATGTTGAGGCGTTGGAGCAGCGCGTGGACGCGTTGATACACCGCCAACGATTCGAGATCAGACGCACCGTTGGAGCCGCCGTTCTCGCGAAGCCACACTTTCAATCCAGTGGGTTGTGTGGTCGCTGCGAGGCGCTTGCCGCCGATAGGGTCCACGAGCTGATGCGCCATCTCCACGGCTTTGTCAACGATCTGCTTCCACAGCTGGTGCGACTTGTCCGAGGCATTGGAGATCGCTCCGAGGCACCGAGCCGCGTTCAGCGCCGCCTCAGCGTCGCCCGAGATCGCAGGGTTGTATAGCACCAGCGCGGTCACGGCAGCCTCTAGTTTGGACAACGTGCTACGCACAGCGCTCGGGGAGACCTCGAGCACTTCTACGAACACACCGACGAGACTGGTGAACATAACGATGTCGTCGCTCGAGAGCGGCTCCGTCTTGTTGACCAGGTCGCCCAGCACGGCGACGCCCGCGGGCAGCAGCTTGGAGATCCAGTCGTGGAGGTCACGACGCACTTCGGGCGCGTACAGTTCGCCGTGGCGCACGAGCACACGCGCCACGTCGCTGGCGCTCGCGACCACGCGCGGCGCGTCCTTAATGTACTTGACCATCTTGAGCACGCGGTCGGTGAGCTTGGGGGCAAGGACTTCGAGCGCCTCCAGAGGACACTGCTCGACCATGATAAGCAGTAGCTCCAAGGCGCCGGCCTTGACAGCCATGTCAACACCCTGCGCCGTATCTACGAGCTCAAAGAGGCGCGTCTGCAGCTTCTCATAGGCCTTGCCGTCCGAGACAAAGTCGAACACATTGTGGTGCGTCAAGAGCACGCGCAGCTGCGGGAGTTGCGCGACGAAATCGCGCTGCGCCGCGGCATCCGAGACCAGGTTGTCCGGGAACGCCAGCGCCAGCACGGAGGACAGTAGATTGCGCGCGAGCGTCGCGTGGGCCGCGGCGACCTGAGCCGAAGAGCTGGCCATGGGTGATGGATTCGCGAGTTGAATGGATGTGTCGTTTGGAGTTCCCAAAAAAATGAGGTGGTTGGCTCCGCACCAATCTACACGACAGACTAATTACAGCCAATTAAATTGCAACTACCGTGTGTTTAATCCAATGAAATAGCGCAAATGAAATAATTGTGGTTCCCGGGTCAATGCTGGATCTGCTCAAGCACTCCTTGGCGGATAAGCTGCTCGACATCGACCCGCCGCAGGAAGTGCGTCGAGTTGACTTCCAGGTTGACGAGTCCGTTCTCGGTCATGATCTCTCCGCAGCCTTGGAGAACGCGCACTTCCACATACAGATCCTTTGGTGGCTTGGCGTCCTGAGAGTAGCACAATGTCAGGCATGACCAGAGCCCTACTATTAGCCGAAAGATCGAAAGACTCACCGCAGTGAGATCGAGCTCAAAGTCGGCCATATAGTCGGTCAGAAGCTGGTCGTACGAGTGGAAAAACTGGATCTCGCGCGGGTTTAAGCTGTTCGCAGTCGGAGCCAAATGTTAACAAACCCGAAATTCACCTAATAGAGGTTGTTTGCTTATTGTACACAGAGAGACACCACGCCGAGCCAAGTGCTCTCCATGTCAAAGACGTACTTTGGCGCGAGGTTGGGTGGGATGATTGTGCCGGTCTCCCAGCGCAGATTCTTCACCTTCTCAGCTCGTTCGTATCTACATACAAATAAGAGTTAACTAAGCTCCTTCTGTTCAATTTCGAGCATAGTACGCAATGAAAGCGCTGCGCAGATCACGCACAGATAGGCGAGAACGCAGCGTTTGTTCCGCAGCAGACACTGATGATTCACGATGAGTCCGCAGTGGACGGACTGGTGCTGATCGATCTCGTCGCCAAACGCTCTGCGCCGCGCCAAGACCAATATCAACATCAGTTCACATTCTGTAATTCCTGCAGTTAATCTGGATTGGTTACACAGACGAAACCCACTGTGGGCTGAGACGTACCGCAACTTGTCCGAGATCTGCTCGTGGAGCACGCCAACCTCTTCGATCACTTGGCGCATGAGCTCGTCCTATATACAAGGATATACTTATTCCACTTGCGCTTCACACAAAAGCCGCAAGTGCAGATAGATGCGTAGGATCTGTACATTGTACGGAGATAGCCAGTCGCTTCGCTGTAGCTCGCGGATGAGCTCCTTTCCCTTGGAGCACAACGCCATCTTGGCTACGAACCTCGTTGAGCACAATCTCCCGCCAAAGATGCACCTGTACTAAGTACGACTGACTAAGTACGCACAAGAGAATCTGAAGTGAACCTAAGTACGTCTAAGTGTCCTAAACTGAAACACCAGCAAAAGCTTGTTTTTTGGGGGGCATAGAAAGAAGCCAGATCAGTAGGTGTGGGACCAATGACACTGTGATAAGTGATATCAAACAATGTTTTCGAATTAGTTTGTTTTGCATAGTATTCAAAAATATAACTCGGTGTCTAGTTAGTTTTGTCTAATTGAAATGGATAAACGAACTAGAAATTAGATTGGAAACACATTTCACCAAGAGTACTTTGAGGCTTGGAACAACACATCAGAAACAATATCGTTGCGACGTGTTTGGCTCGGTCGGAACAAGCTATCAGCGCCTCGCTTTTGGCTGAACATACCAGCGTTGTTGATACTATCAGAACCTTTTAGCTGTTGTAGGGTGCGACGAAGTTGAGGTTCGCGAAACTCAATGACAAAATTGAGATTTTGTGGATAGATGGAGTACCGCACTGTTATCCTCGATTCACAGTACTGTACTGGTCGTCAACATGCAAACGTAAGTCGCAACGCAACATGGACAATGCACTCGATCGTCTCGTCGTTTCATGAAACAGGAGATTGACGGATCGTCCTTCTTTGTCAACCTTTGATCGAATCTGCTTGAAACAGAAACTTCATAAAAAAAAGTTTTCAACGCGGCCGGTATTAGAAATTGCTTGTAATCTCAGCCTTACAAAATATAATTGGCTAGCGGCGAACAAAGGGTGATTTCTTTGACGGTGCCAGTTTGGCACCTAGCACTGCAACTCAAACAAATCTGCGTTGTGTGAAATCATTGTCGTTGGATTCATTGTCGGGGCGTGGTCAAACTTTGACTCAAACAGTCAGTGCACTTGGATATCTAAAGATGTTTCTGCGAGTTTTACAACTGAACACACCAAATGGTATTTAGGGATAGGCCTGCCATGACGCACTCGAGGGTAGGGAATTTTCTGCGAGGCTCGGAAGCAGGATGATAGAAACAGCAGGTGCAGCGAGTGACTGTGGTTTTCGATCCAGCTGGCGGGTGCTGGCATTCGCCTCCCAGAAACAAACAACCCAAGGAGAACAAGAACCGAAGAAGAAAGTTGATGTCCCAATCTTCACCGTGATTTAGGATTTCTTGCCTCGCGCTACCTTCCAATCAGGATATTCGGGACTCTCTTCCACCTCTCTTCCGCACACTCTCTAGCGTGAGTGCCCAGTCCATCAGTCGACAGCTCACCCCAGTCACTGCCGAGCCGACCAGGCAGACGCGCACCTGGCCACGAATCCCCGTCGCATTCTCTACACCACCTCGCGAGCGGTCCGTCCTCGCGTCTAGAAGCACCTCGCGAGCTCAGCGCATCAAGAGGGACCAGCGGCGATCCTTTAGACCCATTCGCCCGCATTACCACCACCACATCTCTCCGTCTAACCCAACGCGCGGTTAGTCTCCCTCCCCAGTCTATCCCGCAGGAATCGTCGAGCTACCATGCCGACCGCCACGAGCAGCTCCTATTCGAACGGTTCGTCGGCGTCGTCGCACCTGCCGGGCAACATGCGCATCGGCGAGAAGCTGCAGCACCTCTCGGGCATGCTCGAGGTAAAGTTCAAAGGCGGCGCGTTCTCCACGTGGTCGGACGTGTTTGTGCGGCTCGAAGGCCGCTGGATGGTCATGTACAAGCGCGAGCGCGACGCCACGCGGCTCGCGGCCATCGAGCTCGGCCCGGGCGTTGAGGTCACGGACGTGAGCGACCTCGAGCTCTCGCAGAAGTTCCCGCGGCGCTTTGACGTGCACTGCAGCGGCGGCTTGCTGCCCGCGACCGAGTACATTTTCCGCACCAAGTCGCGCAAAGACCGCGATCTGTGGGTCCACTCGATCGCGACCAACATCCACGTGCTGGACACGGTGGGCATCGACCCGCTGTTCGGCGTCACGGACCTCGCGGGTTTGGTCGCGCGCCTCAAAGACGCGCTCACGCTCACGCCTATCCGCATCCGCAGCCAGTTGGCGGTGCGCTGCGCCACGGGCGAGGAGATCGTCGCGTTCTTCGTGGCCGAAGAGCTCGCGAAAGACCGCTCCCACGCAAACCAGATCGGCCGCCGCCTGCTCTCGATGAACGTGATCCACCACGTGGTCTGGGAAAAGGACTTTTTAGACTCGCCCGACCACTACACGATCTCGGAGCTCGAAGACGAGAGCAGTTACGTGATCGAGCACTTCCAAAAGTACATGGACTCGCGCCGCTTCTGGAAGTACTTTGACGACGACGCCGATAGCGCCACGGGCAGCGGCCGGCTCGCGCGCAGCACCGCAAGCTCGGGGGGCTCGTCGCACCGCATCTCGACCGCCACGCTGGCGAGCCAGGACTCAAAAATAACCTCGTCGACGGCCACTACCATGCCCATCCACCAGCAGCAGCAGATGCCGCCGCCGCCGCCGCCGATCGTCCACGACAAGAAGGCCAAGAAGTGCTCGGTGTGCGGCAAGTCGTTCAATCCGCTGCGCCGCCGGTACTTCTGCCGCCAGTGCACGGCGGTCGTGTGCTCGCACTGCAGCATGTCGCGCAAAGAGAACACCCCGGCCCTGTCCATCTCGAGCGGCGGCGACGACTCGGCCAACACGCGCATCTGCGTGAGCTGCAAGCTCAGCTCAGCCACGCATGGACAGGACGACTTTTACGACCGCATCTTCTCGGCGCCGTCGGCCACTACCGCGAGCGCGAGCGACCTGTCGCTGGGCCGCGCGAGCTCGTTCTCGCAGGCGTCGGGCAGCGGCTCAATGAACTCGCTCAAGTCGCCCATGGACAAGCGGTCCACGAGCGCGTCCAACCTCCACCAGCACCAGCACCACCACGTGCAGCAACACGGCTCGTTCGGCAATGGCGGAGGCGGAGCCACCGCCTCCGGCTCTGGCCACCCCCAGCAGCGGCGCAAGTCGAGCACGGCGTCGTCGTCGCGCCGCGAGTCGTTTTCCAACGCGACCGTCACCGCCAAGGACTGCCACCTGTGCAACAACGAGGCCTGCGCGCCGCTCCAGGACTTCTACGAGGTCCCGTACCCGGTCACGCAGGACCATCTCAGCCCCACGGACCGCGACGTGTACCTCGCGGCGCTGGAGCTCGAAGATGAGTACGAACGCCTGCGCTCGGTGCGCGTGCTCGAGCGCGCGCTGCAGACCACCAACCTCAAGCAGACCATCTCCAACATGGGTTCGATGGCCTCGATCGCCACGTCGTGCCCCATGGTGCTGGTTGGGCTGCTCGAGAGCGACGAGTATATGATCTGTGGCCAGTTCGGCGTGCCGTCATCCATCGGCCCGGTCGTGGGCCGTGAGCTCGCGCTCGCGGCGCACACATGTCGCAACGGCTCGCCGCTGGTGTGCAGCGACCTGAACCGGGATGTCCGCTTTGCCGGCAACGCGTGGCGCCGCGACGTGCTCCACGCGTCGTTCTACGCGGGCATCCCGCTGCAGCTTTCGAACGGCCACATTGTCGGCGCCATCGAGGTGTTTGACACGAACGCGCGGTTCGCATGCATGGACGTGCTCGCACAGATGCAGACCATCGTCAAGGGCGTGCTCCGCAAGTTTGAAGAGATCATCGCGCACGCGCCGATGGAGGACGAGCACGTGGCTCCCAGCGAGCCGGCCGAGTACGAGGTCGTGGAGATGCAGCCGTCACAGGGCCCGCCGCCGCCGACCACGACCACTACCACCGCGACTGCGACTGCGACTGCGACTGCGACTGCGACTGCGACTGCGACTGCGACTGCGCCCACCCCGGCTCAGCCCGCAGCGGCACGTGCGGCCACGGTGACGGGCGAGGAAGCGGGTGCCGCGGCAGGCGCGGACGTGATGTCCCAGAACGAGATGGAGAACCGATTGCTGCAGCTGCTAAGCCAGACGACGACGACACAGGAACAGCTCCGCAACCAGCAAGGACAGATGTTCACGGCTATCAGCTCGCACTCCAAGCAGATCAGCGACCTGGCCAAGCAGCTCGAGCGGATGGAGAGCACGCTCACGTCCAAGCTCGAGACCAAGGAGGTGGTGTCGAGCTCGTGAAAGCGACGAAGCCGAACCGAATCGGCCGGTGTTGGTACGTGACCAGCTGATCGACTGACCGACTTCGAGAGAAGCGGAGACTTCCATGTGTGCGAGCTAGTGTGGCTGCGTCAGTGTTGATTTTGAATGGAAAATAGGATAGGTAGAGAAGAGAAGATCAAGAGTGAGCCACAACCGTGAACAAAAAAATATCAACGATGCAGAAAAGAGCAGCGGGAGACTGGATGGATGGATTCACTTTGTCACGAGCACGATCATGTCGCGCGACCGGTTCTTGACCCACGGCGGTCGGAAGATGAAGTACAGTCCGCCGTCGCCGGGCTTGGCGTTCCAGTCCTCGGCCACTTTGTGCAGTTTGTACTTCATGGCCACGCGATGCGACCGGACCAGCACGTTCATGTACGCGATGAGTCCGTTTTCCACGCCGTCCAGCGTGGTCTCGTTGAAGCGCACGGCGAGGTTGTCGTCGTCCGTGACCGACACGGAGAACTCGGCGTCGGGCCAGTCGGCCGCCAGCACCTGATGGAGCTCGTTCATCACGTCGGGCAGGACGAGCCGCGTGATGGCGTCCACGGGCGGTCGGTAGCCGCTGGGCACGAACGCCCCATGGAGCATCTTCTTGTCCTCGAGCCACTTGGCGTGGCGGTGCTGGTCGCGCAGGTCCGGGTACGGCTCGTGGAGATGCGGGTACGTCATGAACTGCGGGTCGTTCCCAAATGCGTCCTCATGCTTGAGCTTCTTGGCGTCGCCGGCCGAGACAAAGTCGGACCCGCTGATCGCGAGCCGCTTGGCCTCGCTCTCGAGACGCTCCATCTGCGCCAGCTCGTCCGCGAGGCCGAACCGCGACGGCGTGTACTCGAACTGGCTGAAGAGCCCGCTCTTGGTCACGATCTTGAGCGCGGCCTTGGTCTCCAGCAGTCGGTTCTCGTCCATTTGCTCCAAGCGCGCCTGGTTCACGGCGTTGGCCGTGAGCTTGCCTGGCAGCCGGTGGAGCGATGCGAAGTTGTTAGTCGAGAACGCGCTGCGGATCTGGTCCGTCTCGGCGTTGGCGTACTCGGGCAGCAGCGACGTGAAGTTGGGGCGCATGTAGTGCGGCAGCTCACGCGCTGCGAGGGCATCGGTGCCGTCGCCGTCGCCGTAGTAGCCGTGATGGCCGTCGTCATACAGAGATGCGTCGTCCCCACGCACGGCCATCGTGGGGGCGTTGTTGTTGTTTGCGTTCATTGCCAATGGCTGTATGCAGTGGGAATGAACGTGGAGGCCCTTTATCCTCCATGTTCACAGGTATAGGCCTATTTATACGGGAATTCACAGCCCTAAATTGCACAGATTACATCTATTCGCACACCAAGCTCCAGCACCGGGGAGTGAGTGCTACAGTGCTACCGGTCGACTCTCTCTCTCTCTCTCTGACTCGTGAGCATCGGCGTCTTACTTGGTAGTCCAGAGGTCGGCGCCCTCGTCGGCGTCCGAGTCCCACATGAACGAGTTGGCGCCCCATTTGACGCCCTCGTGGGGCGGGCATCCGCCGTGGCGGCTCATGCGGTCCACCTCGCCTTCGGCCGTCTGCACATAAAAGAGCGAGGCGTGGAGCCCAAGCGGCGGCACGGCCAACCCGCTCGAGCACTCGCTCATGCCCGTGCGCTCAATGTGGTCGTCGTTGTAGCGGTCGAGCGAGTTGGGGAACACGGTCTCGCCGCCCACCTTGGTCTCGTTGTTGAGGTAGAGGAACAGCGTCACGTACCGCTGCGGGTGGAAGTGGCGCACCCACTGGGGCAGCGTGTAGTGGAGCAGCGGCCCGCCGCTCACGCGCGCCTCCCACGAGCGGATCGCGAGCTCGGCTAAGTGCGGGAACACCTGCATGGCCTTGAACAGCACGTGCGTGCGCCCGCGGTTCTCCTGCATCCACGTGAACCACTCAGGGTTCGAGAGCTTGGTGAGCAGCTGCTCCGAGTAGTCGTCCAGCACAAAGTCAAGCAGCTTGGTCTGGAACTCGACCGTAAACTTGGGGAACAGCGCGCCGTCGTGGCGCGCGATGGACGGCACCTGGTCGCCCAGGAATGTCACGCGCTCCTTGGCCCACCGCACCCAGCGGAAAAAATGGGTCACGCCATTGAGGGCGGCCTTGGGGAACGTGTACCGCAGCTCGGGTACACCGGCTTTCTCCTCCCACACGCGGACGGCCACGGGCAGGTAGTGCGGCTTGCCGTCTACCTTCATGATGCCGGGCATCATGTTGCGCGCGTCCTTCTCGAGGTTCTCGCGGAGCCACGTCTCCCAGGCCTCGTCGGTTTCGGCCTTGAAGTAGTTGGACGCGAGCGCGTGGTCGTAGAACAGCTTCAGGAACGCGTTGGGGAACGCCAGCTCGTCGTCGGCATCCGGGAACAGCGCGCCGCCCGGCTTGAACGCATCGTCCAGGCGCGGGTCGTCCTGCAGCTCTGTCAGCTTGTCTTTCGCCCACGCAGCCCAGACTTTATAGTCGTCCAGGCCAAAACTGTTGGCGCCCTTGGGCAGGAAATCGCGCGAGTGGAACGTGTCCAGATGCTGGCGGTAGAACTCGCCGGCGCCGTAGCGCACCAACTGCAGGCGCTCGGCGTACGACGCGCTGGGCAGACGAGCCACCAGCGTCGAGCGGCGACGGAAATCGCGCGTGAACGCCTCGTCGGGCAGAAACGCCGTGTGGCTCGTGCGGGACTGCGATACGACGCTCGACGAGTTGGCGCCGTCCACCTTGGAGCGGTTGAGCGATGGCTCGCCCAGCGCGCGGACCTGGTCGGCCTCGGCCTGCGAGAGGAAGAACTGCACGTCCAGCACCTTGGGCTTGAGCCCGACGGTGGTGAGCGTCACGCCGTTCTCCAGCACGTACTTGTGGCCCTTCTTGATGCCAGGCCACTGCCAAAGTTGGAAATCCAACAAAATGTGGACCAACTGTCCGGAGGCCGCGAGCTCCTGCGCGTTCCGGATGGGAAACCCCATCTGGGTGTATAACCGCACGCCGTTTGCCACTTCGTCGGCGTCGGCGCCCAACCACCGCGCAGCGCGTTGGGCGGCCGCAGCCACACAGCTGAAGTCTTTGTTCCAGGACACGTAGAGCCCCTCGTTTTGACCGTTGAGCATGAAAAAGATCTTGTCCGTGTTGGCGAGCGCCGGGCCATCCATGGCGTCGGTGACCGGCATCTTGCGGCCGCCTAACAGCAGCGCGGGCGTGTACGCGTCGTCACCGCAAGCGTCCTCCACCACCACACGTGGCATCACGTACACGAGGTCGGTCTTGTACTTGTTGGGCGTGGAGCCCACGGCTGACTCGACCTTCACAGCCACCGACTGAAACGTGGTCGTCAATCGGCGCGCGAACCGCTGGAGCTCCAAGCCCGCGGTGCTCGGGCGGTCGAGCTGGTGGCCCACGCCAACGCCAACGGCCACAGCCAACGCCAACAGAGATGCGGCCGTCAGCCAATAAAACGAGCTGTTGGTGTCGGTTTTTCGCAGCGGCGGTGGCTTGCGCGAGGGCGCGGGGGATGCCGTGCGAGTGCCCGGAGGCGGCGAGTCATCGCGCTTGGTGGTTGGTGACGTTTCTTTATCGGCATTGGCTTGCTTCTTCACCATGGTGTAGTCGGTTATTCTCTCCGGGATCCGATCCGGAGACGCGTGTTCGCTCTGGATGCAGTCCGGCGGAGAAACGGAAATTTGGCGACTGGGGGCGTTGGCGTTGGAAAACCAATTTCCGACCCCAACAAGGAGTTTTCGATCCAGCGCGCTGGAGAGTGTGGGTGACGCCAGGACGCGTTTCTGAGACGCGCCCGGTGATTTTACATCCAATGGGCAGCGGTTGTATAATCGGATTGGCTGAAAGCCCATGTCAGAACCGGCTGTTTTGACACAGTCTCTTCATGAGTGCTAATCTGCGTCTACCGTGTTTTGTAAAACCTCGGAACTGAACCGATTCTGCGACGAGTGTCGAAAGCTGACTCCTCTGCTCTGCAGATTGCTGAGGTCTCAGGTGGAATCGGAAGATCTCAACCGCTCAATCAATCAACCCACATCTGCACAATTGATGCCAGCGACCAGATGGAGCAATGACAATGACGGTTAGACTGACTCGTGTGGCCGGAAAGATGGCTCATGATCGGACCTTTATGGACGCTTGCTTGCGGCCAAAAGGAGCAAATGATCTTCGGTGGCCGATGGTCGCCTCTGAAAAAAAAGAAATCAAGACATATTTGGGCAATGTTCCGACTCATATGCATAAACGGATAGTGGACATGGCACGCGTCTGGTAGTTGTGGCGTCTAACCTCATGCTCTTGACGACATCTGGGGATGTCTAATAGCCCTTTGGATAGAGTTGACGCCACGGGAGGCGGATGATCTTCTCGTACTGAAAGTACGAACGCCAACGGAATGGTCAGTCTAATTGCCGCCCATTTGGAAACCAACGTGGAAAGCATACCGTGAGCGAGCCGTACACCATCATCACGAAGCCAACGAGTTGGATCCTACAAGCGGCACAACAAAAGTGAGCTCTTCGATAGCAAAATCTTTCGTCGCGTAGCACACACAATACCAGCTATAGACCGTCCATGCTTCCCCAGGCGAGTCAGCGCCACGCCAGCCCACGATGTAAAACAAAAAGAGCCCCGACAGCCACACACCGAGAATCCGAAGCTGCTGCGCGATGCTGCACACGACGCCCGAGTGGAACTGCGTCACGGCGTTGACGGTGGCGCCGAAGACGGCGAACGCGGCGACGCTGGCGACCGAGAGCCAGATCTGCGCCGGCGAATGCGACAGCTTGGCCATCGTGTCCCCGAAATCTTCATGCCAGATCTTGGCCATCGCTTGGTCGGACGACGAGGACGAGCCGAGGGTGAGCATGGGGATCAACACGATGAAGAACACCAGCCCCCAGAGCCCTTCGCCGCCCGCGAGCAGGATCGGCCCGACGCGGTGCACGTCCATCACGTACTCTTCCGAGACGATCAAAACGGCGGCGACGGCCTGTGACAGTATGATGAGAGCGAGGCCGAGAAGAGCGTTGAGTGCGGACGGCGCGTTGTCCATCGTGGAGTGGAGCTGGTCGTGCTCTTGCTCTTGTGGTGGGACGCCCGCCCAGCACACCAGCGTCAGCGCGACGATGATGATGCACACGCTCACGTAGTGAAAGGCGACGAGCCGCAGCTGCAGGAACCTCACCGAGATCATCGCGCTGAAGACCACGAACGAGCCGCGCGTCATCTGGAACACCGAAGACGAGACCCAGAGCAGGCCAACGTTGGACAGCAGCGTCTGCACCATATCGAGCACCGCGAGTCCCGCGATTAGGTTGACGGTGCGCAACGGCAGTCGGCGGGTCTCGTTGTCGTCTTCCACATCGTGAAGAAGCAGCGGAGAGGTCTCCTTTCGAGTGGCGTGGATTTTAGACGCGTGGCGGAGCTGCAGCCAGCGACGCAGCCGGACGAAGACGAGGCAGAGAGTGAGTCCGATCCGCGTGAGCAGCGCGTTGAACCAGGGCTTGTCGAAGGCGCACACGTCGGTGGTGCGCGTGGCGTCGGCGGGGTCGACGCAGCGCTCGGTGCCTTTGGAGCGGACGCCGTACTGCATCTTGGTGAGTACCGTACTCAACGCACCAGCCAGCACCATCACCAGCACGTACACAGAGCCACCCAGCGCGGAGGACGACTTCATCACGGAGATTCAAAATCTTTTATGAAGGGAAGTGTCGTTGGAGCTCCCAAGTAGATGCGCGACTGACCTTGTTGCTGTTCTAAGTAATCACCTCCTACCATGCGACGCTGATTATGGGTGGAGGGGTTGAAGTTGGTATGGTGTTGGTTGGTATGGTTTGTACTGGAACAGGTACTAATTAGATCACCGGTGGTGGTGCATGTCCTTGAAGAAGCCCGGCTTGGCGATCCGCACGCCGCCGTGGTTGCCTCTGGCCGCGCGTGCGCTGTCGCCCGTGCCGCCTTCGCCCACGCCGCCATCGACGACGTCCCAGTACGCTCTATGCACGCTCCGTGGCGGCTGACGGTCCAGTCCGCCGGGCTGTACGGCCGCTCCCGCCAGTACGACTACGGTCTTGGGTGCAAACGCCGAGATATTCACAAAGCTCGAGCCGCCTCCTCCTCCGCCAGCGATGCCAGGCGCGAACCCTCCGCCGCCTCCGCCGAACAGTCCACCGCCGCCTCCTCCGCCGTACTCAGCGCCGTCTCCGCCCTGGAGCGACACTCCGTCCGTGCCCACGAAGCGACAGATCGGGTTATACGCATCACACTCGCCCGCCTTACCGCCCTGCTGCGCGGCCCCTGGCCGCCCGCCATGTGGGTCGTCGAATGGTCTAAACGGCGCAGCCTGGAGCCCACTGCCGCCGCCACCGTGGCGACAGGTGCCGCCACCGCCGCCGCCCGCTGCGATCAATATATACTCGATGCCAAACGCGCTGTTGCGATAGACGCTCGTGTATCCGCCGCCGCCGCCACAAGCCGACTTTTTATTCCCGGCGTGGCCAACACCGCCGCCGGGGAGCCCGCCGGGCGCTGCACTCACGTGGGTCTTCACGGCTCCAGCTTCGTTCGGCGCCATCGTGGCGCATTTGCCGCCGCTGCCGCCGGCGCCCACGGCGAAGAAGAGCGTTTCGCCCGGAAACACCGTACACACGCCTTCGACGAACGCGCCGCCGCCGCCGTGGCCCACGCTCTGGCTCTTGAGCCGTCCGCTGCCGCCGCCGGCGCCCCAGGCCTGGATCTTGAGCTGGGTCGTGCCCTTCGGGACTTTGTACTCGTGGAGCTCCGCGGTCAAGAAGCTGCAGACACCCGACGAGATGAGATGGGTGCGTCTATGGTCGTTGCGGTCTCGCGCGATCAACAGGGCGCGGCACTGCGGCCACGTGCACTGCACTTTACGGAGCTCGCACGCGTCCTGCTCGTGAGTCACGCGCTGCTGCTCGATCGCTAGCAGCTCGTGGGCGCCGCCAGTGTACACGGCGCCGCAGCCCAGTCGACACTTGAGGTCGCCGACGGGGCGGCGTACACACAGCTCCGCCATGTGGTGCTGAAGCACCAGATGGGGCGAGAACACGCCGCAGTCGCGCGGACAAGCGACGATGCGTGAGTCGCAGAGCGCTCGCTCCGCGCTCTCGTGGGCGCCGATCTCTCGCTGCCAGACGCGGTCCTCGCGGACGAGTCCGCAGCCGAGACGACACACCAGTCGCCGTCGCGGACACTCAAGCTTCTCGTGGATCAACAGGCTCTGGAGGCGAGAGAACCACATGGCGCAGCCCCAGCGACAGAGCACCAGGTCCAAGCGGATCCGCTCCTGGATCTTCCACAGGATCCGCGCCACTCGCCGTCGCTCGCACAAGCTCAGCTTCTGCTGGTGGTGGTCGTCTCTGCAATCTTCGATCGCCGCGTGGTCGCGCTCCTGACGCTCCAGCTCCAGCGAGAGCTCGAGCGCACGCTCGATCTCGTCTCGCGGCCGTGGGGTTGACGGATTCAGCGACGTGAGACTGTCGAGCTTTTTCGCCGCTAGAAACACGGCCCTCTCGCGCTGGAAACGCGCGTCCACATAGCCCAGTGGACGGCCGCACGACTCGTCGTAGTGCTCAGTGGTGACGCTCGCCTCGAGCGCACGCAGCGCGTCAGCGTGCTCGTGCTCGGCCGCTCGCTGCCTGTCGGCTTGCGCCTGCGCTTGCTCCTGCTTCTCCACGCCGTGGGTCTCGCGCTGGCGCGCGCGCTCGAGCGTCTGCTTCCACTCGTGCTCTTCCAGGCGCTTGCCGCGCTCCTCGGTCGTGAGCTGCGCGTCGTGGATCCGACGACTACGCGGCTTCTGGATATGTTTGAGAAACGCGCGGTCGGCGTCCACGTCCAGCACACAGTCCCCCGAGCTGTCGTCAAAATAAAAACTCTGCGCGGAGCGTCCGTCGTACCAGCGCCGCCAGCCGCCGCCAAGCTCCTCGATCTCTTCGCTGCGCGCTCGCATCAGCGCCTGCGCGTACCGTATCGCTTCCCCTTCGAGCACTTGGCTCGGCTTCTCCACAGCCACGCGGTCGTCGGTCTCGTTCCAGTGGAATACGACGCCAAAGAGTAAGCACTCGCGCCAGCCAGTGCCCAGTCGCCGGCCGCGGACGCAGTCGCTACGCAAAGGTTCGCTAAACGAGCCGGAGAACTCCAGTGCGAGCGCTGCGTGGTCTGCGCAGTCGTCCAATTGCGTCTGCTCCTGGAAAATGCGCTTGGTCTTCCAGCTCCTCGCTGGCGCCTCCGGCGGCGGTAGCCATCGGCAGTCGGTGGACTCGCGGTTGAAGAAAAAGTACACGTCGCTCGCGTTCACGCGGTGCAGTTCCCACTCGGGGGTGTCGCGGTGCTGCTCCACAAAGTGCGCGTGGAGCGCCAACTTCTCCTTCCACGCGAGTCGCTGCGCCGTGAACGCTACGAGCTTGGCTGGCACCTGGCGCTGCACAAAGCCGCTGGCCGCGTTGACAAACAGGCGGTTGCGCGACAGCGGCTCCTCATGGACCTCCCAGCCAACCAGTAGCTGCATTGATGGGCTGGCAGAGCGGCTGCGGACGCTCTTCTTCGCACGCTCGAGGGTGTCAATCTCGAGGAAGTCGCGGGAGAGACGCTGCAGCTCCGTCTGCCACTTGCTCCGCTTGGTCGCAAGCCGCTGCCGCTCGCGCTCGGCGTCCTCGGCATTGATCCGTACTCTTCGAGCGGTCAGGATGGCTCGCTCATGCTCCTGATCGCCTCGCGGCGAGCCTGGCCGCCCCTTGCTGGCGAGCAGCAGCTCCAGCGGCGTGTGGCCCGCGTTGTCGCGCAGCTCCGGATCGCACCCGTGGGTCTCCGCGAGCCGCTGCACTACGAGCTCGTGTGTGCACACGAGGTTCTCGTCGCACGCCACGTGAAGCGCCGTGCGGCCCTGGGAATTGCGCGCGTTCTTGAAGCTCTCGCGGAGGCACAGATCCACGCAGAACACCACTTGATCGCATTCGATCCACTCGTAGCGGGCTGCCCGCTCGGCGGCTTTTCGCTGGCGGACACCGACGTCCCACTGCTGCTCGTCCTCCTGCTCGTGGTATTGTTCTTCGTCGTCCGGCGAGCCTTCGCTCGCACTCAGCAGCTCGAGCCGGCGCTGCTGCAGGAACCCTGCGTGGTATCCCTCCAGTACATGGTCCATGAGCGCCGCTGTCGGCGCTGGAACGATCCGCTGACCGCCTTCGCGTCCTTGGAACAGCTCGTTGTGGACCCAGAGCAGCGCGTCCCAGCACCAGCTCTTGTGGAAGCGGCGTCGCTCGTTCTCGCGTAGCTTGGCGTGCATCACCTGCTCGTGTGCAGTCCGCAGCAGCTGCGGATAGCTGGTGCCTTTCTCCCGCGGCAGCCGCGCGAGGAACACGAGCAGCCGCTCGTTAAACGCCTCCAACACCACGTCGACCAGGCCAGCGCTGCCACTCACTGCCGCGCAATGCAGCGCCGTGTTGCTTAGCGCGTCGGTGGCCAACAGGTCGGTGCCGCGTGCCAGCAGCAGTCGACACACCTCCGTGTGGCCTTCGCGCGCGGCCAGCAGCAGCGGCGTGCGGTGGAACGCGTCCTGCTGGTCCAATTGGGCGCCCTGGTCCAGCAGAAAGCCCACGAGGTCGGCGTGGCCGTGCTTGCTGGCGACCTGCATCGGCGTGAGCTCCAGCTTGCTGGTCGCGTCCAGCTGCACGACGTTGAGCTCCTGGCCACCATACACGAACAGCTCAATCTCGCGGCGGTTGCCGTCCTGGAGACACGACCAGAAGCTGTACGGACGCGGCGGCAGCGTCGCCTGCGCGACCTCGGGCAACGCACTTGCTGGCAGTTTCGATTGGCCCAGGCGTTCGTGGCTCACGCGGCGTTTGCTGCCTCGCGGTGTCAGCGGCAGCGGCAGTAGGTTGTTGGTATTTTTATTGTTGCCGTTGGTGCCATCGTCTTGGCGCAGGTAGCTCGCTCGTTCGAACGACTGTGTGACGAACGGGAACTTGAGTGGCTCGAATCCCATGAACACGAGCTCCTCGAGTACCACGCGGCCGTCTATCCCTCGCGCTAGCTCCTGTTGCGCCCAGTGGACCCACAGCGGGTGGAGGCCGTTGCACCGCTCTGTAGTTGTCTGGGACGTGGTGGTGGTGCGGTCGTCCGCGTGGCGTGGCACTTCATCGTAGATTGGCAGCGCTCTGGTCGCCTTCTCGTTCGGCTTGCTGCTGCGCCTTCGCGTACCCTTCGTCTTGCGCAGCCGCAGCGACGACGCGCGCGTGGAGATTCGCTGCATGAGCCGCGCGTTCTGCGCCGGCGAGAAGCCCTTGTCGTGCATCTTTTGCAGCACCTTGGCGGGCGGCGAGCCCTTGTCCAAGTTTTCAAACAGCCAGTCCTGCCAGGCCGGGGGCACGTCGCCCGGCTCACACGCCAGCCCGGGTTTGAGCTGGCGCATGCGCACAAGCCCTTGCTCGGCGGCACCGAACTTGGCCTCGCGCGTGGTCTTGCCCGTCGCCTGGAGCGTGAGCTCGCCGTGTCCTTCTTGGAGCCACTTGCCCTGCAGAGTGAGAGCCATGACGTAGACCGGCGGCGTGGACTTGGTGCCAGGCCGCTCTTCGAGCAGTTGGTAGCTCACGCGCATCTGGAACTTGGCGGCCTCGCGCTCGAGCAGCGCCACGGGCGTGGTCTCGAGCGCGTCCAGGAACGTGCGCAGCTTCTGGAACTGACTGTCGCCATGTTTGATCTTGACCACCATCTCGACCAGCTCGGCAAAATCCACGAGCCCATTGCCGTCGACGTCGATCGACGCGACCAACTGGCTCGCCTCCTGCGGCGTCACGCGCAGCGAGAGCGTGGTGAGCAGCGCGTGGAACTCGCGCTCGTCGATGGCGCCGCTGCCGTCCGCGTCGCTCAGCCGGAACTGCGCGACGAGCTCCTCGGCCTGCGCATCGGTGAAGTGCTGGCGATACTGCGTCGGGATGGACAGAGATGGAGGCGATGGCGTCGCCATGCTACGACGCCGGCCATCGTCGGCTTTTTCTTAATCAGCAGCACACACACGAAGCGACGCGGCGGTTGAGGGACGGTCGTCGATAATATTTGTTATGGGACTAATTCACAGCCTCATAAGCGAACGGAGATTTTGTCTAGTCCACCAGCTTGGCTGGCCGTGTGGCGTTGGCATTGGCGTCGCCGTCAAACTCGTCGATGAGGTCTATGGACGGCTGCTCGCTGTGTGTGGCGTCTTTCTCTCGATCTCTCGATCCAAACAGCTTGCTGGTCACCCTGGACATCTGCACAGCCATCACTTCAACACTGGACGCGTCCCCGACAGGGCTCTCGTCTTGGCCGTCGTTGGGCTTCCGCGCTGCTGCTGTTCCTCGATCTAGAGCTGGCGCTTCGTCATTGCCCACTTTAGGTACTGCTGTTGGATCCTCTGAGGAGACCACCACAGAGGCCGCGTCGTCCAAACCGACACTGAGGCGGCTGCTGTTGGTATTGGACGTGCGGAGCCGCTCGAGGCTGCGGCGCAGCGTCTGCGCGGCCATCGCGACCATCACACTCGTGCGGAACTTCTTGCGCATCATTCGTTGGTACGCACCCAGTCCGTTGGAGGTCGACACCCCGAGCGCCTGCCGCGGCGTGGTCGCGTCTTTGAACCAGCCGTGGGTGAGCGCCTTTCTCGCGGTTGGACGCTGCATCGGGTCCGCGCTGAGCAGCAGCCGCAGGAGCGACTTGGCCTCGCTCGAGATCTCGCTCTCCCACAGCGGCGGCTCGGTCAGCGAGTAGTCACCGTGCAGGATGCCGCTGATGATCTGGTCTTTGGTCTGTCGGCCGTCCGGATCGAACGGATGGACGCCGCTCAGCAGCACGTAGAGCACAATGCCCACGCTCCACACGTCGCTCTTGGGCGACGCCGACGGATTGGGGACCTTGGGCTTGACGGTTCCTTCAACCGAGCTAGCAATCGATGGATCGTCCAGTTGCTGCAACGCCAGCGCCTCGCGCAGCACTTCGGGCGCGCAGTACGCCCACGTGAGCTGCGAGCAGCTGAATTGGCTGGTGCCGTTGACGGGCATCGCCGAGCCAAAGTCGCTGAGCTTGATGTGCGCTTTTTTCGGGTCTGTGGACGAGAGCAGTAGGTTCTCTGGCTTGATGTCGCTGCAGCACACTCACATCTGTTAGCTACTGCAGCATAGACGCGATGGTTCAAGCGGATAGACGCACCGGTGGACGATTTGCTCGTCGTGGATGCGCGCGAGCGCCTCGAAGATGTCCCGCGTGAACCGCTTGGCGTCCCACTCCGAGTACGCGCCCTCCTGCAGCGCCAGTTAGTCTCGAGCAGAGGAAAAAAGGTTTGAGACCCATTTAGCCATCCAATACCAAGCGTACACTGATCAGCGCATTGAAGAGCTCGCCGCCGGGCGCCTGTTCGGTCACGATGTACACATGCGTCGGTGACTCGTAAACGCGGAGCAGTCCGATGATGTTGGCATGCGGCGTGCACTGCTGCAGCGTCGCGGTCTCGTCCTCCCAGAACTTGCCCAGCGATTCAGCAGCGACCGCGGCCTTGTCGATGCGCTTGACCACGACGGCGTCGCCTGAGCGCTTGCTGCGGCCCTGGAAGATTGTGGCGTACGAGCCTTGGCACAGCACCGTGGACTCGTCCACCGCGTAGAGCTTGGCGAACAGAGCGGCGCTGTTGCTCGCACAGACGCCCATGTCACGAGGGATGCACGTGTAGTCACCACCCTAGCTACAGAGAGAGAGAGAGGGAAAGATAAAGAGATGCGGTTGCGAGGAAGCAGAGGATCAGACTTGCGAATGAGTATTTTTGTTGGAGTAGATGGCTACATCTGCGATGTGTGAATCGTTCCTCCAGAAACCGGTTACACAATTTCATAACCACCTTTGTCTCTACTCCCTTTCAATCCAAGCTCTTAATTTTGAATGTCGTCCGAATGTTTTCCTAAATCCTCACTTGTTGTGGAACTAATCTTACGTTGCATGAAGTCTCCAAAGAGGCTGCCTGGTCACCATTATGTTGCAGGTAGCGTGCTGAATGTTGCCCGATCGCGTGTCCTAACGTTGCTCCCCTCCACGACTGGTCCTCTCCTCTTGTTGTGCGGCTCTCCTTGGGCCATTGTTCCCCCCAGCAGCTCTGCGCAGTCGGAATATTCGCCACTACACTAGTGTCCACCATGCTCTCCCGCGTCGCGTTCCGCAAGGCGCTCCTCCAGGGCCGCACGCTCGCGCAGTTCCAGCACGCGCGCCCGGCGGCCGCCGCTCTCCACACCAGCGCGCCGCGTTCCGAGGAGGACAAGGCCGCTGCCGCGCCTACCGCCGTCCACCCGGGCCTTCTTACGTCGGCCGGTCTCGACGACTGGAAGATCACGGCGCCGCTCGTAGCCGCGCTGTCGATCCCGATGCTCCACAAGGGCGTGTACGTGCTCAACGAGGAGTCGCAGCTCGCCGCGTGCTTCTTCCTCTTCTGCACGTCCGTGTACAAGTTTGGCGGCGAGGCCATCGCCTCGTACTTTGACGCGCGCTCGAGCGCCATCCTCGCGTATGTTGTGATTTTGTTTTTTTGGGGGAAGAGGGGTCCCCTTCAGTGAATGTGTATGGAGGCGAGAGGTGGCTGATGAAGGCGAATGGATGATGGTATGATGTAGGGAGCACAACGCCGTCGAGGACGCCAACATTGAGCTCGCCAAGGAGACGCTCGAGACCCACAAGGCGATGCTCAACATCCACGAGGACATCGCCGCCGTGGCCGAGACCCACAAGGCCGCGGTCGAGCTCATGTGCGAGGTGCAGTCGTACAAGCTGCGCCACAAGACCCGCGAGACGTTTGTGAAGAACCTCGAGTCAATCCGCCAGATCGAGGCGAGCTACAACTTTGAGCTCCAGAAGGCCATGGTGGCCACCGCCACCAAGAACGTGCGCTCGTTCCTCGAGAAGGGCGACAAGAACGTCAAGGCCGCGGCCTTCAAGAACGCCATTGACGTGCTATCGCAGGTCGAGAGCGGCGACAAGGAGGACGAGGTCGCCGCGCTCTTCGCCAAGGAGCTCCGCGCCTACGCCACCTCGCTCGAGGCCAAGCAGGGCGAGGTCATCCAGCTCACGACCGCCGAGCAAGCCGAGCTCCAGGCCGACTTGGACGCCTACATGAAGCGCTTCGACCTCGAGTCTGCCGACTTCAAGGCCGCCAAGGAGATCAAGCTCGAGCTGTTGTAAGCGGTCCAACCAACTGCGTCGTGCGTGCCTCGGAAATTAAGCTAGTGGAACGGACGGTTCGTGGATGGGCGACGGCAGTGGCCCCCCGCCAGCTTTATCTTTCTGACCAGAGGGCCTCTTCGAGAGACTAGGAGAGACTATCTGTCTAGCCGTGTGGATAAGGAAATGCGTGGGGTCACTGGCTCGGCCGTGTAGTACGAAAACGAGAAAATCCTGAGAAAAAAAGCACGTTTGAGCCTGCTTTACATTAGAATCGCTGGGCTTTGGTGAAGGACAAGACGCCGCCCGTGCGGAAGCCCGTAGGGCTCAGGTCGTAGATCGGACCTGGAGTTCCGCGGCTCGAGACGCCGCCTGCGGAGCCACCCGAATAGCCGCCTGTGGAGCCTCCGCCTGTAGAGCTGCCGCCTGTGGAACATCGCTTCTCCGTGCCAAACGTGGGGGAGACGCCCTGCTGGGCGACCTTGAACGAGCTCTTGAGCAGAATGTTGGGCCCCGGACCGTCGCTCTTGCCGTTCAGCGGCTGCCGCTTGGCCGTGCCGATCTTGGTCGTGGGTGCCGTGCCCAACGAGGTCGCGAGGTCGTAGATCGGGCCGGGCGACGGCGTGGTGTCGCTGCGAAGCGGAGACCGCGGCGCGTTCTCGAAGGCCGTGGCGCCGCTGTTGCGGCACTGCGAGCTGGGCTGCTTGCCGCACGACCCCACGGTGTGGTAAGACCCTGGGCCGGCGCAGTCGTTGGACCGCTTGCGGCTCACGTCCCAGTCTTCTCGCGTGCTCGTCCCGAAGCTCTTCTTGCAGCCGGATCCGATGGACGACGGCAGAGCGTAGAGCGCATCGGTCGGATTGGAGGACTCCTGCCACTTGAAGCGCTTCTCGGTCGGCGTGAACGCGCTGATGGTCGGGTGGACGCCGTACTTGGACGGCGAGTCGAAGAGCGGGAGCTCTTTCTTCGGAGACGCCGTCGCCATCGTGGGAAGTGCCTACTGCCGTAGAACTCCAAAATCCGACAGGAAAGAGATCCATGCATCGCCGGTGTCCGTCTTCGCGGACCTGAGCATCCTCCGCCAGCGAGGTCGAAAACTCCGCTATTTTTACGGAATACTTGCTCGTTCCTCAGCATCTCATCGACGTCCAAGCTGGCATAAGCTCTAAGGTGGCTGGGTGTAGAGGTGTCGACTAGTAAAAAGAAATACCTAGACTATGCTAGCTCGTCGACGAGAGCAAGATTCGTTCGGGCGGTCCGATGGAGCTGGTTTCGACTTTGGTATATCATGAGCGGAGCTCGTGGATCCAAGCGACGAGCAAGTCGAGGTGGAGCTCGTCACGCTGCGCCGCCTGGCGGTTGAGGAATGCTTCTCCGCTGGCGTCACGCGTCGCCACCTCCTCCACTGCTCCTCCTCCATCTCCTTCATGTACGGGTCCACGGTCAAGCGCGGCGCTCGCAGGCTGGACAAAGAGCTCTGTCGCTGTTTCACGGGGGAGGCCAGACGGAGACCATGCGAATCTTCTGCCTTGATAAATTTGGTTCTACCGAAAGGTTCTGGCTGGGAGATAGTGGAAAGAGAAATCGCCTTCGCTGTTCTCGCCACCATCACCGCATGGGTCGTCTCGGCCACCACATTGCGCATGTACACGTCTTTCCAGCCTTGGAACGCCAGAGAGCGGAGCCGCTGGGCGTGGAGAGCGTGGATGCGACCAAGTAGGCTGGAGATTTGGTTCTTCTGTCGGACGTGGAACTGTTCTGCACTACGCTGCGCAGCGTGAAGCACAGCGTCGTAGTGAGCCTTTGCAGTTGCGGATTGCTCTGCCAGAGCCGTGATTTTCTCCTCGTATTGCACGATAGTCGCCGTTCGTTCTTGTTCCACGCGGCTCAACACCTTGGACGAAAGCGTCTCCACAAAGAGTTTCTTCCACGCACACAGATCGATCTGTTGGTTCTGCAGCCACTGTTTCGTCTGACTGAGTTCGAATCGAGTGGTTTGCATTTTGTTCTCCAAATTGTTCTCGACGCTTTTGAGCCTGGCCCGAGTCTGCACCGTCTGCTTCTTGAGTTGTTCTAATCGACGCGACTTGGACGCCAGTGCCTGAGCCTTCCACTCGAGGAACACATCGCGGAACAATACCTCTCGGACCATCAGATCCACACGAGCGTGTCTCCACGCAGCCACGCGGAGCCGAGTGGTCTCCAGGCGTCCGCAGGTTTTGTGGAGCTCACTGAGTAGACTCGCGTGCTCAGATAGCTCGAGTCGCTGGATATTCAACTGTGCCGCCAACGTAGCCGTCTTGCTCTGCTCGGCCTCCAACTGCGCGTGCTTGCCTGCAAGTCGAGCCGCCAACTGGGAAACCACCTCAGCCTGTTCACCACAACCGTCAGACCAATGGAACACCTTTTTCCACTGGTGGACCGCACGCACTCACGGTGGATGCGCCAGCGAGTCTTGCAGCATCGCGCTCGTTCGCCAGCCGCTGGAGATCGCGCTCCGCTGCCTCGCGCCGCGCGTGCGCCGCTGCCTCTTCCACAGCAGCGCTCGCCTTCTCCGCTGAGTGTCGGTCCAGCGAGCGCTTCAAGGTCGCTATCTCTTCTTCTTTGGCCAACAGACGCTGCCGGAAATCCTCCACGGCCTGTAGAAAAGAAATATCCATTCAGCGCACAGAACAGAAACGCTGGGGGAGGAAATGGTTATGTAGTTCGTACCCGCTCGTGCTGCTGCTCCCGCGGCCCCGAGGCCGCGTCCAGCGCACGCCATTTGATGGTGGCGGCACCAGCTTCGGCCTCCAAGCGACATTTATCCGCACGCAGCTTGGCGACGCAGAGCTGCAGCTCCTTCTCGTTCTGACGGTGCGAGTCAAGTTGCGTCTGAAGCTGTTTGATGGTGTCGGCGTGAATCTGTAGCTGTTTGGTGCGTAAAATTTCCATCTACGGAACCAATGTACGATACATCAGAACAGAACAAAAACCAGAGAACACTACACAGGGACGAACTCACCCCATGGACTTGCTGGTGCAGCGCGACCACATCGCTCGGATTCTCACAGCGACAGGTGACGCCAGTGCTGCTCATCGTGAGCTGCTGCCTGCGTCATGAATTGTTCCACACTCGCATCGACTCTCTATTTCGATCCGACCCAAGAATATCACTGAAGTATCCGGTTGGGAATATGCTTCCAGGTAACAACTGTAGTCACCACCAGAACAATTGAGGCCATGCTGCTGGGTCTAGCTGACCGCGGCTTGGATTGCCAAGGCATTCAAGTCTGCTTCGATGGATCACGATGGTTGGAAGAGCTTCATGATGACGTCGGACCTGCAGCGTGACGCTATCGTTCGCATCGCATCAACTGAACTGGCGTCACAGATGGAGGAAGCGGAACTGTTTCGATTTTTGGTGAACTGGAGGAAAAACCTCATGTTCAAGGATGTAAGCATGATTTTTTTTGTGTTTCGCAGTTTTCCAGAGTGATGGGTTGACGGTTTTGGAGGATGGTTTGGTGGTGTGGTGGGTTGTCAATCTCGTAAAATCCTGCGAAAATTCAGGATTCATGGGAGGTTTTTTCGTTCTGCGCGAAAGGCGGATTGACTTTCGTTCCTACTTCACACACGTCAACAACCCCTCGAACCTTTCGTGTGACTCGACCAACGAAAGGTTGGAGTTCGAGAAGCTGCTCACTTCAGTCTGACGCCAACGCGAACAGCCCCCAACATTCCAACTTGCCATCAAGAAGCCGGAAGCGCACCATGGCTCTTCACGTCTTCTCGGCGCTGAACCTGCTATGGTTCCTGTGCAACAGCGCCGTCATCAACAGCATGCAGTTCACCATCTATCTGTTCCTGCGACCCTTCGACAATGCGCTCTTCCGGCGCTGTATGAGCGCCATCCAGTCCACCTGGGTCGGCGTCGCCTCCTCTAGCTTCCCAGAGACTAAGCTCGTTATCACGTAAGTTACAGTACCATTGTTGGAGTGTTGGCGTGTTGGCGTGTTGGCGCGTTGGCGGGGATATACGACAACGAACTTGTCTAAATTGTGGATATGACGCGGCACAGCGGCGAATATCCGACGGATATTACGCGGCCGGCAATCATCATCGCGAACCACCAGGTCGACGCCGACTGGTGGTACATTTGGCAGGCGGCGCGCAACTACGAGGGCGCCGGCAACATTAAAATCGTGCTCAAAGACCAGCTCAAGTATGTGCCGATCGTCGGTTGGGGCATGCGCTTGTTCGAGTTTTTGTTCTTGAGGCGCAACATTGAGCAAGACGCCAAGCATATCAAGGGTACGTAACTTCGGGGTCTGATTTGCAGTGGCCCATGGTGAATATCACTTCTATGCGTTTGGTGTTTCTGTTCCACAGCGTACATGGACAGTTTGATCCACGACGAGTTCCCGTTCTGGCTCGTGATCTTCCCAGAAGGCACGACCATCCACACGGAATACGTTGCCAAGACCAAGGCGTACGCGGAAAAGTGCGTTTATTTCATTTAGTTGTTCTCAAGTTCAATTTTATTCCCTCGAGGTCTAACCAAAATATTGTTCTGCGTAGAACCAACCGGCCAGCATTCAAGCACGTCGTCCTGCCGCGCACCTCGGGCATGGAGATCATCTTGGACGCCGTCAAGGACGTTCAGCCCGACATCTACGACCTCACGATCGCGTTCCCGTCGTACTCTGGCGAGATCCCGACGTTCGACATGGGCTACGACCGCAAGATTGACACGGGCGTGCCGTCCATGGCGACGCTGTTGGCGGGCAAGAGTCCGGGCAGCGTGTCGATCCACGCGCGCAAGTTTGCGTTCTCGGAGGCGCAGAACGATCTGCAGGGCTTTCTGGACACGCGGTGGGCCGAGAAGGACGTGCGGCTGGAACATTTTATCAAGCACCAGGCGTTCCCCGTCGGCAAGAACGAGCAGCAGCTGTCCGTGTCCACGCCGGTGCGTTTATTTCGTCCATACTGGGTGAGGGTTTAGACTCGTTGGCTGACTCTTGTGGGTCTGCAGAGCTCGGTGACGGCTGTGTTCCGTCTCTGGTTCGGGGTCACGATCTCGTTTATGCTGCTGCCGTTCGTCATGTTCAGCTTCTTCCCGCGTACGTGATCGCTTGCTCTCTCTGGCTTTTTTGTTCTCTTCTTCCGTGGGTCACTGGTCTAACCTGTTGCTTTCTCTTTACAGTGTACACGCTCTGGGTCATTTACTGTTTTGTCTACTCGATCTACGACCGCACGACCAACTTTTGGTGGCCGTACATTTTCAACCTCGTCCTCGAGCGCGCCAACAAGACGCGCGACAACTTTAAGAGGAAGACCACGTAGAACCAACACATTGGATCCGCACGGCGCCGCATCCTACGATCACGATCACGTGTCGAGTATATCCTTTTGTTCCCCATACCCACCCACCCACCCGACATTTTGAACGAGAGAAGCGTCTAAACGACCTGAATCATACTAGGCTTTTTATGTTAGTTGTATCTCATACTCTAGCTTGAATTTCTGTCGGTTTAGACCTCATCGATGCCGACCCAGTTCTGGAACGTGAGCACAAACTCCTGGAACGTGATGGTGCCGTCGCTGTTGAGGTCCATCTCTTTTATCCGCTCGGCGCGGATCGCTTTCGTGGTCATGCCGCTCGACTTGCGCTCCAGCGTGCGCCGGTTCGAAGTCTCGTTGTGCTTCTGCATGATGCCGCGCACTTCGCCGATCTGGATCGTGCCGCTGGCGTCCTCGTCGAAGAGCAGGTACGCCGTCACGATCAGCTCCAGCGTCTTGCTGATGATGCCCGGCGCGTCGGCGCGCGAGCTATGGACGCTGCTGTCTCGCCGGTCTGACCAGCCGGCACCCACGCCGGACGGACTGTCCTCTCCCTCCTCCGCAGTCGGCGGCGGCGGCAGCGTGCGTAGAATGCACTCAAAGTTGGTGATTAGACCCAGCAGGTAGGCGATCGCGAGCGACACGATGAACTCGTTGTGGCTCAGCGTGTTGTCGCGCACCATGTCGGACTCGTAGAAGATCTCGCGCATGTCGGTCTCGTTCATCTGGGCGCCGAGCGCGTCTAGCGCTGCTTTCAGGTTTTCAAACGTGAGACCTTGGTCTTCCTGTTGGTTTGGACGCCACCATCCCCACCCGTTAGTCTGCAATGGAGTCCCTCCACACGCGCCCATACAGAGGGGCTACGTACTGCGTACTGGTAGTAGATGCAGTGGATGGTCTCGAACGCGTCACGTGCCACGCCGAAGCGCAGGACGATCCGTTCAAAATTGATGGCTTTCGCGTGCGCCTGGCGCCGCGCCATGTTGAGCTCACGAAGCGTCTGCACGATACGCGCGTCGATCGAGGACGTCGGCTGGCGAGGCGCGTCGGTCACGATGGGCTCGTTCATCTTGGTGGCCGCTGCCGACATCCGGCGGGAGATCGAGGAGCTCACGGCCTCTTGAGTTTTTGAGACACCGCCGCCCATTGTGTACGAGCGGACTAGTGTGGATGAAAAGGCGTAGCTCAAAGGCTCCCACGGCTTGGCTATCTATCTCCCGTGAAGGCGACGCAGGCCACGCCGGGGTTTTTTCACGTGGTGATCCAAAGCTATGCGCTCTGGGCGCAGGAATGGGAGTAAAAATAGGGTGGTGCGAGAGAGAAGGGAGCTGAGTTTCGCGAATTCTTATTAGAACGCGACAATCGAGCGCATTTCCTGTGCCTGGACTCAATGCTCAGGCGCTACGGCATGTCCGGTGCATAGTTGGAGACAGTCGAAACTGCTAGCTCTATCTAAGTCCGAGAGTTCTTCGTTGCGTTGTTGGCGATGATCGAGTGTCGGGTGCCGTCCTCTGATTGAACAGAGCTGGCTGACAAGGAGCTCAGCAGTGCAAGCCCGTGTCGCCAGAGTCGCTTGGTCATCTGATCGCCACCCGGACAAACGAGAAACCAACTTCCGCATAAAACAGCCATATATCACCCAAATTTGTCCGCTGCAAAACTGGAGGCTGGATTCGCACTCATCTGTCACTGCCAAGTAAACTCGCTGTCCTCTTCATACCGCCGCATGTGTGCTCTGCTGAGTGCGGTCGTTTTCCATGTGTAGTCAGACCGCGCTTTACACGGCGGTAGTATTATTCAGAGGATCGAGAATGGAGTACGTGGGGTTTTATCCAGTGTGTACAACGCGATAACGCTCGTAATATATAGGGGGTCTGCCAGCCTACAAGACAGCAACGACGATACCAGCCATGGTCACAGCTACAAACGACAGTGCCCCACTCGCCATCGTATCCGCTGCACTCGTCTGGGTGACTACTCGTGACGTCGCTGGAACAGAAATTGGCGCCGGAGCCGTCGTCGCCGTCTGTGAGTCCTGGGCTCGGCTTCCTGCACGAGTCGAGGGAGACGAGTTGCTGCCGTAATAATTGGTCGACGAGCCATTCGGCTGTGTTGAATCTTCTTCTGGGGTGCCTGACGTCCCGGATGTTCCAGAAGTTCCCGACGTATGAGAGGTTCCCCACGTGCCATCAGGGCCCCCGCCGCTAGTGCCCCCGCTGGTTTCACCTGACGTACCGCCCGAGGTGCCACCGTGGCCTCCACCTCCACCTCCACCTCCACCGCCGCCTCCGCCGCCGCCACGGAGTGCTCGAGCGATGGTCGTATCGTCAGCCAGCGTGCTCTGCGTCCAGGTTTCTAGTGTGCCGGCCTGGACCAGAGCACAAGTGCAGGCGAGCGAAGCGAAGAACGCGGAGAACTTGACCATTGAATTTGTGTGGGTTTTGTGAGGCGAAGTCGTGGTAAATTGGTGAGTTAGAGAGTTAGAGAGTGGATTGCACCAGCCATTCTCGCCAGCACGTGGTGTGTTGTAGTTCGGAGAAAAGGCCATGGCTGAAGTGGATGGGTGCCCTTGGCTGCAAAAAGTCAACCGCACTTTGGCAGGAGATTCACAAACGGAATCAAAAAGATTGGCTGTATCCATATACTTGTAAAAACCAGTGTTAGTGATGCTCTGCATGATGTATTTCCTTCTTACAGTGTACAGTACGAAGTGATAGAAGTGAAGAACCCATTGAAGAAAAATTCTTGAGCTCCAATCAGTGGGTTGTGGATGCTGAGTCTAACAGCAGGGCTGTTCGCATCCTCCCCATTTTGGGGCCCAATTTCGGGAGGATGCGAACAGCTCTGCTGTTGGTAGCATCAACTTGGCGTCGCCGCGGAACGAACCTGATCTGAACCACTCGCATCCGCGGGCCCGAAATCCCCTAGGTGAAAAGAATTGTTTCATGGCATTCGCTCGAGCACTTCGGAGAGCTCCATCGTTTAGGGTTACACTACAACGATATCGGTTATCTGACAGTGGAGATGCGCTGTGGGCGACGAAGCCCGAGACTGGTCTGCTCCGAGCGCAAAACTCGTGGCCGACGCCGCCTCTTCTGTGCGTCAACGCTTCTGTTCTTTTACACTCACGCCGTCAGACAGCCAACCTACACCCGCCACCGGTAACACGATGAACGAGCACTTCCTCGTCTTTGGCGACGGCGCGCGGATAAACCCAGGACCCGACGGCGCGGGAGCGCTTAGGAGACCAACACGGACGGGACGGCCGCCCGTATCGGATGGAGTGTGGTTCTGAGCCTTGCACAGATTTCTACGACCATTATACAAGCGACATCAGACATTAGTGCGAGCAGCGCCTGCAGGCCGCCTCCGCTTTATAGATATTGCGTGGTAAAGTGGTAGCGTAGAAGTGATTATGGCTCACGCAGCAGCCTCGTGAATTCAACTTTGTAGGTGACGTAGCTGCAGCATGCAATAGTATGTTTAGTTCAAGGCGGTAGCTGTTGATGAGCCACTGCAGTCGCCTCCAACTCACGACGAAAACACAGTCAATATGCAAACCCTTCAATGCAATCACTCAAACAATCACAACAAAGATAGAGACAGAGATGGCCAGCGATAGCGCGGACACCGACAGCCAAAGTGACCATTCGGTTTGCTTGGGGCGGCAGACCAGACCAAACCAAAACCACTGCAAACCAAACCAAACCAAGCCAAACCAAGCCGCACCGCGCACTTGATTGCTCTTACTCGAGCGCCTGCGCGTCTTCCTCCACCAGACGCTTCCACTTCAGAGAGAGCCCCGCCACCACCGAACGCGTGATCAAGACGTCCGTGGTGAGCGAAAGACACTCGTGCTTCAGCGCGAACGTCGACTTGTGCGTTGGCACGCCGGTAAAGACGACGGGAATGGCCGAGGCGGAGAAGCACCCCTGCGCTACGACGTCGCCCAATGGCAAACGCATCAAGCTCTCCATGAGCTCGAGCTTCTCGAACGTGACGAACTTGGCGCTGTAGATGAATCCCTTGGTGAGATCCATCTCTCCCGTGACACGAGCGGGTACGGGAGGTTGCGCGTGGGCAGACGGCTGTGTCGCACGAGCACGTCGATGGCGCTCTGCGGCATGGTCGTGGCGTTGACATCCAGCTCAACATAGTCGACGTCGAGGTCGGCGAGGACGACGCGCGAGCGGCGTTTGCATATTGACTGTGTTTTCGTCGCAAGCTCGAAGCGACTGCAGTGGCTCATCAACTGCTACCGCCTTGAACTAAACATGCTATTGCATGTTGCAGTTACGTCATCAATACTACGAACTGACGCCCTAATCGTGAGGTTGCTTGGAAGGTGTCCTTTTCCGCCACCCGCAAAGGCTATGGAGTATTCTGCAGGGTCGTTTCGCGCTACGACGTTCTATAAATGTCTACATTCCCTCACTCAATTGTTCAGCATTTCCCGATTCGCCAGCCAGACCGCCACGGACGATAGATCAGCTGCAATGGACTACTATGAGGTGCTGCAGGTGCCGCCCAATGCGAGCGAGCAGGAGATCAAGAAGGCGTACCGCAAGCTTGCGATGAAGTACCACCCGGACAAGAACAAGCACAACCCGGTCGAGGCGCAGCACAAGTTCCACGAGGTCTCGGAGGCCTACGACGTGCTCAGCGACCCGCAGAAGCGCGCCGTGTTCGACCAGCACGGCTACGACGGGCTCAAGAACGGTGTTCCAGACGACCAGGGTGATGTGCGCGACGGGTACGGGTTCAATGAGCGCGCGTCCGAAGAGCTGTTCCACAAGTTCTTTGGAACCGACAATCCGTTCTACGACTTTGGCTTTGGCGACACGATGCCGTTTGCCAGCGGGTTGCGCAAGAACGGCGCCGAGAAGGCGCCAGCCATCCTACAGGACGTCGAGTGCTCGCTGGAAGAGCTGTTCAGCGGCGTGACCAAGAGCCTCAGCGTCACACGCACGCGGCTGCAGAACGACGAGCTCGCCGAGGAGTCCAAGACCTTCCAGATCAAGGTCAAGCCTGGCTGGAAGCACGGCACCAAGATCACGTTTGAGCGCGAAGGCAGCGAATCGCGCACGCTCGAGGTTGGTGACGTCGTGTTCCAGATCGTCCAGCAAAAGCACGCACAGTACACGCGCGACGGCGCCCACCTTGTGTACAAAGCCAGGCTCAAGCTCAGCGACGCGCTGGGCGACTACTGCGTGGAAGTGCCGACGCTGGACGGGCGCAAGCTCGCGATCTCGTGCAACGAAGTGGTCCACCCAACGTCCGAGAAAATCGTCAAGGGCGAAGGTATGCCCATCGCCAGCAAGCCCAACGAGCGCGGAGACCTCGTGATCAAATTTGACATTCAGTTCCCCAAGCACCTCACAAGCCTCCAGAAGCAGGCTCTGGTCAAGATCCTGGGCTAGAAAGGCAGACAGCGACTCTACGGTTGCTTGTGCAATTTGTCGCGACGAACACTGACATCTCACTCGAAGGTGCAATTCGCGATTGATCAATATTTAGTGGGAAGGAAATACACGACTCGCCGACGGTCATTCATTGTCCTGCGCGTGGCTGGGTCTACAGTGGGCCACGCGCTCGACTTTTGGTCTCGGCGTCGCTTACATGAGCTCGCTGCAACAAACAAACAAACACTCAAAATGTCAGTAACTCATCCACCAAGCCCAGCAAGAAAGAGACTGAATATCACGTACTAGGCGGGGCCGCCGCCGCCCTCGGGCACAGTCCACTGAATGTACTCCTCGGGCATCTTGATGGAGCAGCACTTGCAGTGCACGCAGTTCTGCGCGTTGATCACTAGCTGCGGCACGCCGTTGGCCTCGCTGCCGTCCGTGTATTCGTAAACCTTAGCTGGGCAGAATCGCTGCTCAGGGCCAGCGTACACGGGGAACGATTCGCTCGACGGCACGTCCTTGAACTCCGGCTTAATACGCAAGTGGGCCGGCTGGTCGTGGTTGTGGTTCGTGCCGCTCCGCTGCAAGTTGGACAACAAGTCGAACGTGAGCTTCCCGTCCGGGCGCGGGTACTCAATCGGCTTGAACTCCTTGGCCGGGCGGGTCTTGGCCGAGTCGGGCTTGGTGTTGGACAGCGTCCACGGCTCCTTGCCCTTAGACACGTGCGTGCTGAAGCCCGAATGGACCACGCCCGCCAGCGTGCCGTAGTGGAAGGCGTTGTGGCAGTTGCGCACGCGCTTGAGCTCCGTGGCGATCCACGAGTTCTCCACGGCACTTTCGTAGGTCGAGATGTCAGCAGCCGCCTCCTCCTGGTTGATCTCACCCGTGTTCGCCACGGTCTCCGCGTCAGTGCTCGTGAGCGCGTCGTACGTGGCCTCCGCCGCGAGCATCCCCGACTTCATGGCCGTGTGGGTGCCCTTGATCTTGACCGCATTCAGGAAACCAGCCGAGCAGCCAATGAGGCCACCGCCCGGGAAAGTGAGCTTCGGGATCGCGTGGTAGCCGCCTTCGTTGAGCACACGCGCGCCGTACGACACGCACTCGCCGCCTTCAAGGTGGCTGCGCACCGCCGGGTGAGTCTTAAAACGCTGGAACTCCTCGTACGGGTTCAGGTACGGGTTCTCATAGTCCAGACCGACGACAATGCCAATCTGCACGAGGTCTTCTTCCATGTGGTAGAGGAACGAGCCGCCAAAAGTCTTGTCGTTGAGCGAGTTCTGCAGCGGCCAGCCGAGCGTGTGTTGCACGTGGCCCGGCTGGTGCTTCTCCTTGGGAATGCGCCACACCTCCTTGATGCCCAGACCGTACGTCTGCGGCTGGACGCCCTCGCGCAGGTTAAACTTCTTCATCACTTCTTCGCTGCACGAACCGCGGCAGCCTTCGCCAAAGAGCGTGACGCGCGCGCGCAGCTCCATGCCGCGCGCAAACGTGCTCTTCGGCTTGCCGTCCTTGCCGATGCCAACGTCGCGCGTGGCAATACCACCGACCGATCCATCCTCGCGGTACAGCACCTCCGACGCCGAGAAGCCCGGGTAGATCTCCACGCCGGCCTCTTCGGCCTGACCGCCGAGCCAGCGCACGAGCTTGCTGAGTGAGCAAATGTAGTTGCCGTGGTTGTGCTGCTCCGGCGGCAGCAGGAACGTCGGCAGCTTGAAGGATTTGTTCTCAGTGAGAATGACCAGCGCATCATCGGTCACGGGTGTGTCAAGCGGGGGGCCGAGCTCCTTCCAGTTGGGCAGCAGCTCGTTGAGCGCGCGCGGCTCAAACACGTTGCCCGAGACAATGTGCGAGCCAACTTCGGCACCCTTTTCGACGATGCACACGCTCAGCTCCGTACCCTTTTCGGCCGAGAGCTGCTTGAGGCGGATCGCGGCCGCGAGGCTGGCGGGACCGGCGCCCACGAGCAGCACGTCGTAGTCCATGTACTCGCGCTCGCTCTGGAGCATCTCCTGCTCCTCTTCCGAGAGCGTCGAGAGCGCGCGGCGGGAGGCGGCAGGGCTGGGCCGCGCGCGCAGTAGCTGGCGGCGCGAGAGCGAGAGCGTGGAGCGTAGCATTGGTGAATGTTTTGGGGGAATGGAGGTCGGGTGGGCGGATTCCGTCGGTGCTCCTCCGCAAATCGAGAGCTACGACGAGACTGGAATCGGTTTTTTTGACGTGGAGGCACGTCGTAAATAGCGTATTTACATATCTTTTTACCAAGTTGTAGTTGGGCCAAGACGGACGGCAACTTTGATGCGACGCCAACGGACGTGCCACGTTCTCGACCAGAATCTCCACAGCACTCGCGCAATACGCGTCGTCCCATCCCACGGCGACCACTCGCGTGTGTTGTACTAGTAGTTCTATTGGCGTCAGGGAGATTGAGGGAGGTTCTGCTGCTGCTAGCTATAGCTGTCCACGTTAAAGTTCGGGACTGGGCCGCCAGAATGAGCCATGGGAGAACATGGCAGAAATGTACTTGGATAGTATCCTTGTGAGAAGATTGACCAATGACGCACTGTGACGCGATGGTCTGGACCACCAAAATGCCAGGATTTACTCAATTATACACTCTCCAATCCGTTCAATTACAGTTCTAGGTCTGATTCACTGGATACCCCAAGAAACTCAATGGATGCGCCTCACCACGGCTTAGACAACGCCAATGATGGCGATCTGCAGCCAGACTTAAATCAGAGCCGCCGACTGGATAAGTCCAGCGCCCACGTCCAAATTGTACAGGTAGACCGCAAGCGACGTGGCAACGTTTTGAACAGAAGCTTGAACTCGTACAATCCCAGAATGCGGAACAAAGCCTCACAGGCAAATGCGGAGCAAAGCCTCACAGGCAAATACGGTAGACGCCGTGAGCTTATCGCTCGCTTCGGGATATTTAACGATACAAGCGACCAGGGCTGCGCTGGTTATCAGGCACGGAACGCTCTCAAGCGTTTGCCAGGACAGGAACTCTCCACCCACGCTGAGCCCACTAAGCGCCCACACCACCACCCATCCACCGACAATCACAAAAAGCTAGGCACGGCAACTGGGGCATTGAATGCGACTATCGCGCTGGCGATGAGCACAGCAATGGTAACAGTGTACAGAATGAACACGGCGACACGCAGCGGAGCAACATTGAGAACGAGCTTGACCAGCAGTAGCTGAACGAGCGCGCCAATGAAGAGACCGAACCGACGCGACGTGACGTCGCGCGACCGCTCGCACTTGATAGTCAACAACGTGATTGATGGCATGTGGGTGCTTGATGACCGTCCCACGTGCGTCCCACCCGTCGAACCAGCCGGGGGGATGCCGTCAAGGCGCTTGCAGCGATAGTTCTTCGGACCGTTCTACCGCTTCGGCTCGGGCGGGGGCAGAGAGAAGCCGTCTTTGGATACTGGCGTTATTCTTTCGCGCGTGCTGTGGACGATTGCTACCATGTTAGTGGCTTTTCAGCCCGCTGTGCCGGCAGCACAGGAATGATGCCTTAATTAGCTCTGGGCCTACTTCAAGCTAAACGTGTGCAAGCAGCCCAGTTGAATTGGTTTCAAAACATTAGCTTAGCATTAAAGACGTGGGAATAGTAGTCAGTCTGGACGCGTCACAGGGTTTGGTTTTCGAAGTTGTGGCGGGAACGGCAGGGAAATTCGACCATGGCGACAGCAACCGGTGACGCAGGCGCGGCGTCGTGGCGCGCTAGCGGACGCGATTCTGTTCGCAGTGAAGAAAAATACCTACCGCTGAACGCGCCAGTCCAAGCGTCATCCATCAAGGTGCGTATCAGCACGTATCGATCTATCATGCGTGGTACATCGCCTTCTGAACAAGCGTCCTTTGCAATCAGGATTACTCGCTGCAGGCGTTTCTGGGCGAAGGCTCGACGGCCCACGTGTATCTGGCGACGCGCGTGGAAGACTGCGAGCAGGTAGCGGTCAAAGTGGTCGACAAGCTACTGGCGCAGCAGGCGCAGATGGAGCACAAAGTGCAGCGCGAGATTCTGCTTCACGCGCCGCTGCGCCACCGCCACGTCGTGCGCGTGCGCGACGCGTTCGAGGACGCACGCAGCCACTATCTCGTGCTGGAATATTGCGCTGGTGGATCTGTGGCGGCGCTGGCGCGGGTGCTTCGAGAGCAGAAGACGCCGATGGACGAGGCGACCGCGAAGAACATTTTTCTTCAGGTACGCGGGTGGTGGGTAGCTCTGCTTTTGGTGGGAACGTTGCCCTCACGAGAAGGTCGTGTTGAGCATGTTAGACCGCACTGGGTGTGGCGTACCTGCACGAACGCGGCATCATCCATCGCGATCTGAAGCTTTCCAACTTGCTGCTGACGAACGACGGCGACGTCAAAATCTCAGACTTCGGCCTCGCGACATTGATGAGGTGAGTGTTGGCCTTCAGAGGCAACTCTGTCAAATCTGATGGGCGGCTAATTGGCTCACCTTTTATCCCGGTAGTGACGAGCACATCACCGTTTGCGGAACGCCCAATTTCATCGCGCCAGAAGTGCTCGTTGCGGGCGACTCGGCAACATACGATCAAACTGTTGATATCTGGTCGCTCGGGTGCATTTTGTACTCGCTACTTCTTGGGAAACCTCCGTTCGAAGGCGCCAAAGTCAGGTAGAATGACACTCAAACACGTGTTGGAGGGGTAGGGATACTGAGTTTGTGCTGGTTGTAGTGATACACTGGCGAATGTGACCAACGCTGGATTGCAGCCTCTTCGTTTTCCTCGTGGATTTCCTGCAACCGTTGGGGATTTAATCCACAGGATGCTGAGTCGAGTATGCCTTGTATTGCGACGTTATTCGCCGTGCTTTTGGTACTGATCACAACGCTGTTATATGTACTTCCAATAGGACGCAGCGTCTCGACCTAAAATCGCTCAAGTATTGGCGCATCCTTGGTTGAGACCACTGACTCCCACAAACAGACTTGCTGCCTACTCCGGGAGTATCCATCAACCTCGATTCTCTGGTCACAACCCATTTGCCCGTTTGACTACAAACGCAAGATCGGGCGGGAAGGCACCAGCTCCGCGGCGCCGGTCTGTTTCGAAAAAACGTCAGTCAAAACCTGTCACTAAACGCCACACTGGCTACGAGTCTGACGAGTCCAGCGCGAGCGGAGAAAAAATTCAGATAGAGTGCGATCTGGAAGACCTCGATCTGAGTTCGTCAGATGAAAGTGAGGCGACGAACAGCGATTTCGACGATTCTCACTCGGAAGTTTACAAGGACTTTTCCAGCGACCTGAGCCTCGATATTAGTGCGACTGCGATGGATCCGGAAGCAATCGATACTTCCAAAGCGGCTGAAACCCAGCAAGCAACAGAAGATGACCGCGACGAAGCCTTCGAACCTTTGTTCAATGGCCTCGCTGCGACTGACCACAGGACAGAAGTTGTGGTACCTCTACCAGAGATACATTTCCTTCGCTTGCATATCGAGATTTCCAACTTGCCATTCCTCGGAATTGGTCCAGATGCAACCCGTGAACTCGTGTGGGACTGCTGGGAGACAAGCGATATTCGTCAACTCACCCGCTTCACGCTTCAGATCGGCAAAGGCGAGCTCGAGTATGTACCATCGAAAGCGCTCATTCGCGGCACGCTCCCCAATGGAAATGGTGTGAGCCACGTCTGCGAGTCAGTGACTGGTACTTCATTCGAGGGCTTGTCTTCTGTGAGCACTGATGACCACGTCCGCCTTATCCGCCTTTGTCACTCTCTTGCGGCTCGTTGCCTCCAGTTGCGACGTGCTGCAATGTCTATGGACATCGAAACGCATCCATTCACCCACTACGACCAGCTGCCAGAGACCCTTCTCGAATCATTACGCCGCGACAGTGTAAGGTCAACGGCGTCTTTCCAACTGAGCTCGACGTCGTCAGCTGAACCTTCGATGCCGAGAACTCAAGAAAGTGACAGCGTTCGCTGCATATTGCCAGGCATTGGAATGGGCGAGTTCGACAATGAAGGCCGGCTGAAGATCCAATTTTTCAGCGGATCCACACTTCAAATAGACGCCACAGGTTCGAAGGTTCGCTACCGGCGCTCGCTCAGTGGTGTGGACGATGAATTCGATTTGGCGTCGTCTTCATTCTTACCGACTGAAGTGAAGAAGCATTTCGAGCATGTACCAACATTCATTCGTCACCTAAAAGCCTGAAATTTCGATTGCCCGCGATATTCTTGGAACACCAAGGCCAAGAAAAACGCATTCCAAGAGAGCTCATCAAGACAAGCCTTGATGAACGAAGTGGTGAGCCTGCTCACGATGAATTCCGATTGTGACGAGTCGTTTGGGCTGGCGGATGCCCCAAGCTCAGCGGACCAGCTAGCCGAGCTACAGTTGCTCACACGTGCGAGCAACCATGGCGCTGTCAGTCGAGAGTCGCGTGGACCTCCGCTTGTCAGAGGTGGATCAACTTTGATGCTTGATATCGAGGAGCATCCAGACGAAGATGCCACTGAAGAAGACGACGAAAAACAATTTCGAATCGAAAGCACCGACAGTTCGAGTTTTAGCGCACTGTTAGCCGCCTCACGACGCCTTGCCGGGTCAAATTCTCCAAGTTCAATCCCGCATGTGTGTCCAACTTCTGTCACCATCGACAGCCCTCGTCATAGTCAAGCCAGTCAAGAAGCTCCAGCTCGTCGTCCGACGAACATGCCGACGCTGTGTGAAGAAACAGCTGATCCATTTGGCGGTGATGAACCAGAGAATAATTCCTCATGCGATCCAGAGGTCAGGAGTGTGGACTCTTTCCCTCACGACGCTCAAGCCGCGACATGCAACAAAATCCCACCGACATGTGATCACAAAGAAAGGGATGAAGACGGCGACCCCACGGATCCAGCGTTTGAGGAGATGCTCGAACACGTTCCCTTCGATCTCACTTTCCTCGTGCTCTCTGTGAGTAACCTCACTGTCCGAAACCTCATCCGACTGCGTGACGCGATTGCTTCATCACCATCAAGTCAGCAAGACGAGCCGACTGAAGCCCTGCCTCCTGTTACACGCATGCGACTCGTGCGCACAGTGATGGCATGTGACACGCTGCGTTTGTTCATCGAGCGGTACAATAGAGAGCACGTGCTACTCGCGGTGACGGATGCAGTCCGGCGAATCTATGAGCAGTACGTGCACGACCATGGGATTACACCGCTGTCGCATTCCCAGTGTGTGCTTACAAGCAGCAACATTGCACGCGTGGTGTTGCTTGTACGCGACACACTCAAGAAGCACAAAGAGCTCCATGGAAAGCACAGCGACCAAGCAATTGATAGCAATAACACAGCCGAACGCTCCAGTCCAAGTCGAAGCTGGCGGTGCCCCAAGTCCTCGAGTGCGTCGCCAAAGTCCTGTCTCTCGCGTCGGTCTCCAACTGCTTCCTCTAAGGCGCTGTCCCCTCGATCGTCTGTGGCTTCTCCACGCAGCCCGTCACCGTCGCCCGCTAGCTCACTTCGCCGCAGCATCCTCGCCAGCGAAGGCGCCCACCTGCTTTTGAACGAAAAGATCGCTGTGTTCCAGCACCGTGGGGACGTGAACCGACTCCCGTCGTTCAAAGTGCAGCGAGAGAGTGAAGATTCGGTCGAGGAAGCCGCCAAGCGGCGTCAGCGGTCAATCCACTACGGCAACGAGGTAACGAGAGCGTTGCGCCGTGGGTGAGAGGAGAGGAGCAGAAAATGAGACATGGCTACATTTCGTTTCATGCTGATACAAACTCGGAAATTGAAAGATAATGTTTCTAACTGCAATGCGTTCCGTGTGCGTTGGGTGTTGTGGAAGGTGGTGACACGAAGCAGATCTCTGAGCGTCGCCAACATGGTCCACATTATCAACGGAGAGATCGTGGCGGACGACGATCCACGCGTCAAGGCCAAGCAGCACGGTGGAGCGACGCAGCGTCGGCCCACCGGAGGCTTTGGCGGTGTCGGTGGCGCCCCGCCCCAGGTGGCGCCTCCAGCCCCCGCCGGCGCAGCAGCCTCGCCGCTTCAAGGACTCGCGCGCAGCATCGGCCTCGAAGGCGCCGTGACGATCCCCGCCGTCTCGCTCCTCGGGCTGCCCGCCCGGCCCGTGGAGAAGATCCACTTGGCTGTCGCCGCGCTGCTAGTGTTTTTCTTCGGCTGGCGCGCGCTCGCGTTCATTGCATTCGCCTACTTCCTCTCGCTCCAGGGCCCGCCGCGGACGGCTGCGCCCGTCGCTGGACCAGCGCCGCCACGCCACGGAGGCGGCCCCACAAGCCCACCAGGAAGTAACGTACGGACGCTGTGATAGGTACGCCATGTACGCTGTCTGGGGCCATTTGAACGGCAATGCAACTAGGCAGCCAGTAGGAAGGGACTCACAATATGGACGATAATATAACCCACACAACCCTGGAGATCCGCCAACCACTGGGTCGTTGGACGATCGTAGTGTTGGTCAGCTCTGATTCCAGGTGCTGGATCTGCTCTGCGCTTCATTTTCGCTTCAAGCACCGGTTGCATGTCGGATCACAATGGAATGTTGCAGAGCTGATTGTGGTGGGGGCCATTCTATTGCAGCGAGAGAACCAAAATCTTACGCATTCAGATTCCTAGCATGATAACGTCTGACGTGCCCATGAGTGAACGATGGAGTCGCACGGCATGGACCAACTTTGTTCTCGGCGCTTCGCTTCCACTTCGAAAAAGTAGACTAGAACACTCTGGAATCAACGGCCCCTTGAATACTGCGCGTGCGGACTGTTGCGCCTTCACCGGAGAACATTCTATTGCATTGACGTCCTGTGTTCACACACGAGCGAGTGGACAGCGACACAGAGAAGACGCATTCTGATCTCTCTCTCTGGAAGTGTCGGCCACGCGGATGATTATGTTGACGAAGGAAGGCGAAAGACGTCGAGATGCGGCCGCCTGTGTTTGGTGAGGTTCGACATTTTCTCTGTTCCACTGGGTGTCACGCACATCGCGGAACACTTTGGTCAGCACAATTCTGAACTCTTCGATGGATGGAACAGATCTCGTTCCAGAATTCTCCCTGGAGACTTTCATGAAAAAAAATAGCGGAATGTGACGGGATTGGAATCGACGGCATTTCGCGGCAGCTGCACCATGCGCAATTGCGGAAGGGTGGAAATGGCCGACAGAGTGGGCGATCCCTACATCATGTGACACCGTCAGCTGTGGCCTCCGCATGGGCTCGAATCTCTCACCCGGTATCGCCCGCCACCTCGGCATCACTTCTACGTGTAACACTGTACTGTACCCCTCAGCACTGTAGGTGAAGTCAGCGACTAACAGACTGACAGTCAGCGATAGGCGGGTGCCGAAATGCTGGGTGTGCCACACCCACCATATCAGCCTCACCATGTCGGTCTTGCAAGACTCTTGTGGGTCCTGTGGATACAGTTTCAGCGTCAACACAGACAAAGCCCATGTTGCTTCCGCGGCTCAGTTGAAGTGGCGCGAAGAGTTTCCTGACCGACCAGCTGTCGCCCTGAAGAGACGCGGAAGGGGGCACAGTACAATTGAATTTTGGATCTGAGCGGACGCATCTGAGCCGACCGGGGCGGATCTACCGGAATCACTTCGTGGCGCGAAGATACAGAAGACGTGGCGGCCACCATGTCTATGCGGCCGTGGATTTGTCTTGTGTACTGTACTGAACTGTGCAACGTGTACGGTATGGTATAGACATGAATGCTTGCAGACAAGGATGACTAAGGCAACTGTGTGAACTCATGCCCGCACAAGCGGCGGCGCCCCCTCCTCCCCATGTATTCGGTGCGAAAAGATGAAAATGTCCCTAAAAAAGAACCAGTGCTCGCGCCAAAGTCACATCCGAAGAAAAAAGCATAGTGAATGGAGGAAAGTGGTTGGATTTGATATTTGTTGGGATCTCCGTTTGGGCACGTCAATAAATACTCGGCGACATTAGATACATGCGAGGATGATTGTGGTGGTAGTGGTGGTGGTAGTAGATCGAAATGGAGACAGAATTATGCAGCAATCGCAGCAGAAGACGCCGCTGACTGCGACGTCTGAGCCGAGCTGACAGCCATGATGCGGTGCTTGGAGGAACGACGGAAGAGACGCTGGAGCGTCGAGGACACACGGCCTTCCTTGTTGTCCTTTGCACCGGCTGGAGTGGCCGGGGCCGCGCTCGAGGAGCCCTTGCGAGCCTCGGTCGGGAGCTTCAGGATGCGGCGTGGAGCCACTGGCTGCACGTTGATGAACGGGTGGTTGACGACCTGCTCCATGGTGAAGCGACGGCTGGTGTCGACCTGAAGCATACCTTCGACGAGATCAATTGCTTCCGATGGCAGACTGTCCGTGAGGTTCCATCGCTGAATGAGGTGACGCACACCCTTGTTGTTGATGATCTTGAAGCGAGCGTCGGTCATCGCCGCCGACTCCACAGGCGGGGCGCCGATAAGCATGATGAAAAGCATTACACCGAGCGACCAGACATCGGCCTTCTTTGGGTCGTACGTCTCACCGGCGAGGACTTCTGGGGCCATGTAGAACATCTTTCCGACAGTCTCTTTGCTCATCTTGTTGGCGGGCGCCGCGAGGCCAAAGTCGCAGACTTTGCATTCGTCGTCTTCGGTGACGAGCACGTTCTCGAGCGACAGGTCGCGGTGCGCATAGCCGTTCTGGTGCATGTACTGAACGCCCTCGGCGATTTGAGCAAGGTACTTGCGCGTGGTGGCCACGTTCAGCTTGCCGTTGTCGGCGTTGCTGACCAGCTCGTAGAGCTCACCGCGTGAGCAGTAGTCAAAGATCATGTAGAGGTAGCCGTCGAAGTCGATTTCGTCGCGCAGCGCCATGAGGCTGCGGTGGCCGCCGAGCGCGCGCATGCTGTGGTAGAGTTCGCGCTCGAACGCGACGTTTTCGCGGACGCGCTTCTTTGAGGCGAGCGTCTTGCGCTCCGCCGCCGCGCTCTTGAGGATGCGCTTGACCGCAACGCGGTCGCCCGTCGGGCGATGCTGGCAGAGCAGCACGTCGCCGAAGAGTGCCGGCGCGAGCCGCTTCTGGATCACATAGTTGTCGAGTTGGTTCTCCATCGTGAGCGAATGAACGGGTACGAGGAAGGCACGAAATTGGGAAATGAGCTCCAGATGGGGAGCGGTGACTGCTCAACTCTGTCCAACTTGGATTTCCAGGACACAGGCACTCAGTCTGTGCTGTCCAGCAGATGGGGCAGTCACTGTGGGTTGATTGCGGAGAAGAGAGATTTGCAGGCTGGGGGGAGTGATGGTTCACCCACAACGGCCCTGAGTTCGCTGGCCCAAATCACTTGATTGAGTGCGTTTGGTTCATGAAAGCTCTTGAAGCAGTACAATGACTTGCAGTTGGCGTGTGTGGAACCAACAATTTTTCTGCTGAATGACTACCCTAGCCCCTCCATGCCCAGCCAGAGATTGTGACTGGAATGAGCGCGTGGCGTGTCATGTTGATTCTCCGTGACATGAGGCTTCCAGCCGACCACCACTGGATGCTCTGAGCCAAAACGCGTCAACGACAATCACTCATGCGCCGGTTTCTGTTGGTGGTGTTCATGGTCGGACGTTGTGGTTGACTCTGGCAGTCGAATCGCAATCACTCGCATTGTGGTTGCGATATGAAGCAGACACAGAGCTTGGAAAACAGTGTTCTCAAAACATGAAGACTCAAGACCAGATACAGATCCTGTCTAAAATACAGAGATAGATGCAGGCCAGCACTGCCAGTGCTGCACTGGCCAGTCAAACACTGTACGGATCTCCACCGCAACAAATTTAAATTTTGCGTCTTCTCTCTAAGAATCCGCTTGAAGGCACAGCTGCAAACTCATTCTTTGAGATTTCGCTGGTGATGGCGATAGTAAACTCTCAAATCCTGTGCTGGATATATCTGTGGTCTGTCCGAACTCACACTTTGAGTTGCCAACGAAAGTCACCAATAAAACTTACCACCCACAAAGAACTGGTCTCAAAATTCTGGAAGTTGTGGACATCCCGACTTGACCCAAACGAAGATTTGGTTGCTACTGGATTGAATCTGGTCAGAAATCCCACATTGGACATTGGACACTGGACACAGAGAGTGACGGTCTGGTTGCTGGAAGGTCGAAAAATGTTGCCGTTGTGGCCCACCTGGGAGGTTCTGATTGGCTGGTTCAATTAGACCTTCATTCTTTCCTCGCAGAACATGGGTGGCGGTGTCCGTTGCACAAATTACAGCAGAAATTTCGTGGTGACCAACGTGAGTCTCGGAAGCCAATCAAATTGAGGGCTTGTCTCTGAACCACATCAAGACAAGGGTTACACTCGTGCAGGTTACTGTATCGATGAAGGGGCGTCATCACCCACTCGTAATCCCCAGGCCTTCAACCAGGCGTGTGACATGCGGCAATCTCCTCACAGTAATCTCGCCGAAGATGGTGGTTAAAGGATGCCAGCCAGTCACACCTGTATATGGCTGTTGATTATGAATAGTCCGCGTCATGATGATTGCGGAGTGTCAACCCGCGAATTTGCGTGATGATGGTCAAGCTGATGCTGTTGGAGATTCTCCATGTCGGGTACCCCGATTGAGATATTCTACGGTCGAACAATCCCCAACAGCATCACATCTTCGTGAATCCCAAAGATCACGCAATTTCGAGGCCCATGCATGCTTCTATGCTGCGTGTTTACGGGTGTTGAAGTGGTCTCACAAGGCTATTGTACGGTACCAACTTATGAGGATACGCAGCCTTAGATATGCACACTACAGTTGGGATGACGATGCAAAGCACTGGTGTTCGATGGCGGAAGGACCAGAGTAACGATCCATCACATTCAATTCAACCCAGCGATAGAATTACACGTAAAGCTGTTGGAAATCGAACGAAGAACATCTTGGAACAAGTGAATGATCTCGCAGGCGAAGAGCGTTCTCGTTCGTTGAGGCCGCCCAATTGCTCTCCACAAAGAACATAAGTGAATGCGTCTAGATTGTTGGAGTTCAAACGAACAGCAAGCGAAAGTTCCCAAGCGGAGGCTCCAGGCTCCAGTATCTTGCCGAAGGATGATGATCTTTGCCTGATCTCTGAAAAGGCGCCAACCTGGACTTCACTCATGACCTGCATTCCAACCTCGAGTGAATGTTCAACCTTGAAGCCAATCTTCTTTCATGTGAGTAAGTGATGGCCGCACTCAACGGTATGTTTCAACAGTTGTCGTTGGCTAATCACCTGACTGCAGCTCACTAATGGTAGGTGTGCTGGTGCGCACAAGCCAACAGCGATGATCAAGGTCAAGTGCTGTGGGAACGGTATTCATACCCAGCACCATTGCGCAGCGCAACTCCAACTGCGAAATATCCGTCAATGATGCAAGTCGCACTGCACTACACAATGCTGTCCACCCAGCTCACAGACCATTGTCACCAGTACACTGCAGCATGAAGGAGTTGATGAGGTCGAGCTTTTGTTGGGTCACGTAAAGTGCGAAAATCGAGCCGACCATAGCGCTTTGCAGCCCTTTTCTTGCATTTCGCCACCCATCCAACAACCGCAGAATACTGGCTGCGCAGGCTGACTATGGTGCAGCGACACAAATCTCATGGCAATACGCTATCGTTACAGTTAATTACTTCAGCAGCAGCAGTGCAGCTTCAGTAGCTAAGAATCTCTTTCTCATATCCAACGGTCCAGCGCCAGACACTCGTGGTACGATTGTTGTTGGACAGAAGTGTCCAAATGGACACAGAGTCTGTATCGCACATCTCCGACCAGAACACGAAATGTTCGCCGCTGCAACTGTGGTGAGAAATGTTGGATCACCAACATGGCGCTCCACATTTCTCAGCTGAAAATTTTCACACTGTTTTCATGTTGGTGCTAGGGTGCTATTTTTCTTCGTTACCGTAAATCCATCTGGTTACGGTTAACTACAAGACGGGTTAACCTTTGGCAACCTATCAAGGTCGTATTTACAATTGTTTAATTACGATGAAGGTCGTCAAAACGATTCGTGTGATGGTTGGTTGGTCTAACGAGCGCTGTTCACCAACCTCCAATCTCGAAAGCCATCATATTTGAATCTGCTAACGCCTACGGAGCGTTGATGGTGCGAGCGCGAGAACTGTTTTTCGTCCGGGGATGTTTTCCGATGATGCCTTATCTTTTGATTTGGAATTACCGACCGAACAAACCACTGTGGATACAAATGGCTGTTTGCTGAGGAATCCCATGTACTCCCCTTCCATCCTTGTGAATATGCTCCAGGTGACTGAAACGACGTGATGAATAGCTTTATATTCTGACACCTCTTGTATGAGTGGCTCGTCGGCGCCGCCGCCGCGCTGCAGGCTCCGCGACGTGTCGCGCATGTTCCACCGCGTGGCTCTGTGCGTGCGTTGTGGGCCTGTGCCCGCGCGGCGGCGGCGTTCGAGCTGCGTTGAGCAGAAGTATGCTTTCGAATCTGATCTCGTTTCTTTTGCCCATTTTCTTTTTGTACTTTTGGGTACTGTACTATGTGCGTGTGCGAATGACGCGTTGTCCATTGCGGGCGCTGGTTCTATGATGAGACAACCTTTCAATATCTATAACTTTCGTTCTTCCGAGCAACATCGTGCGGAGAAACTTGTCTCTGAGACCCCTTCAGATTTTAGTCCTGGACTGCTAGATAGAAGTCCGTGTTGCATTGTCGTACAGTAGTTTCTTTGCGGCTCTAGTGCGTTGGGGATGCTGACAGTGCGTATAACGTGGTGACCAGGGCAATTGGAACGAAGGCACTAGCCCGAAAGCGACAACGTCGCAACAAAGCCTGATGCCGTCCACCAACCAAATCCGTAGCAATTGGAATCGCTTGAAACCCACGAATCCAATCGCACCGCAACGATTGCTGGCACCACTAGTGTGGTATTGAACAAGAGGGCATGCAATACCACGGATTAGTTACACCAGAAATCACGCCGCCAATGAAACCATCGGGAAGGTAGAAATGGGGTAGATCCGGTTGACCGCGAACAACGTGATGCAATAATCAACGCTGACGAGAAACCTTCAGACGGCTGAGGGCATGAGTTTGCCCTAGTTCGTCAAAAAGCATGAGCGATCCGGGTGCCGCTGTTCAAGCCGTCGCTGCTTGGAGACAGGAACACAGTACCTGCAATGATTCCCAGCGACATCCGCCCAGGAAATCTTCACCGATGTGCATCATGAAGTATTCGAGTCTGTCCATCGATTGAGCACACCAGTCAGAATCTGCTCTTCTCACTTACTCTGAGGGAGAAGTTCAATCGATTCAAAATGGTGTGTGCTGAGTCGACTGGAACTACACACTCAAATGTGTCTCGACAGGACGTCCGATTGCACATAAACAGGACGAACGTGCCTCCTGCAAAACACTGCGGCTTTAGGCGGTGGTCGAGATTGTAAAAGTGGATCAGAGGTTTGTCAGTGGCTATTGAACCGTAGACAAAAGTCAGCCACCACCCTCGCCAGCAGATGCATGCGGATAGCGATTCGCGCCGACTGCCCCCGTCTCAAACTCATCTCCTCAATGTCATTTAAGATGCCGACGCTCGAGCTTTGGGGAACTCCAAGAAGGTGTTTCAGCGGCGAAACCAACCCACCGTGTAGTGTGCTCGCTTGTCCCGCAAAAGGCTCCACAATCAGAGAGAGTCCACCCAAAATGTGAATCATAGAACTCCCCGCACAAGGTTCCTGGTGAGGACTTGTTACAACGCAACGGCGCTTCACTGGGATCGACCAAAAAAAGTGAGGACTTGTGGTCGGTCGGCTCGCAGTCGCTGTTGGGGAGTGGCTCTGTCATTGATTCTGTACAATGCTGGAAGAAGCACCTTCGGACGCTTGGGTATCGATGTCGTCATCGCGTTCATCGTCCGGACTGGTTGCGTCGAGTCCAAAAAGATACAGATCTTGCACGGCGAAGACACCGGGTGTGAGCTCGACGAAGTGTTCAAGCTCATGTGCTCAGCTCACGGCAGAGTGATAGCAAAGAAACGAGATCAAAACGGATTGCTACCACAAAATCCGATAACCCCACAATTATGCAGCTGCACTATTCGAGTCGCACCGTGATGATAAGATCTCGAGCTCCACAGAAAGAGGTCTGCAACCTATCTTCTCGGGGCAATCCACAATAGCTTGTGTTGAGATAGTGATGAATGCTATGTTGCTTGCATTCATCGTTGCCGTGAAAGTCTGTTGTCTTCCATTTTGAAGCTTTTGATACTTGTTCAAGGCTCCATATTCTATATTAGTGTCTGCAGTTGTCGTCACTCCCACCCGAAGACCTAGCAAATCGCCAACACTCAGATAAGTGGCTTTTTTGTCTGCTGAAACTTGACAACGTGTCACTCTTCTTACCTCGACCATCAAGTTGTTGCTGGCCACATACTTGATGAGCGCCTCGGTCACGTCCACGACATGGCCGGACGTGTAATCCAGAGCCACCACGCCCCCCGAGCTCGAGATCGAAATCGGGTCGGTGTGCTGGTTTGTGTCGCGGAAGAATCCGTAGCGAAGTGACACACGCGTGTGCCTTCTCGCTGACAGTCCAGAGATGCTTTGAAGTGTCACTCGGTACTCGATCGTGCGATCCATAAAGTCGTCCAGTTGGTCTTCGCCCTTGTCGACTGGTGGCGGCTGGTACGGCTCAAACATCGCGGCCTTCAACAAGCCATAGATCCTGCATCGCGTGAGCCCCTCTCATTTTGCTCGTCGAAATCGATGATACACAGCACGTACATCTCGTGTGCCATTTGCTCGCTGCGGAGCCACGAAAGGCTCGACGGTCACGTGCACATGGCCGATCACTGTGCCGATGCGCGACACAATCGGACAGCGCTCGTCCACGGCGTAAAAGTAGCCGAGTCCGCCCAAGTACACGACACAGGCGCCGAGCACCTCTGCTGCTGACTGGCGGTCGTGACTTGTCTTCTTGGCGTCGTTTGCAAGAAGGTTGGAGACCACCGCCATACTAATCTACGAGTATGAACCTGGTCAAGTTGTCTTGTGTACAGTCCGAAAGAGATCATCCCTGTAAACCCGATATAGATTAGGCTATCATGTTTAGAGGGTGAAAAGGCTTCTTGTTCTGATCTTGAGAGGTTCCAGAAGAAGAAATAATCAACAGAACAAGAGTCCACACCAACAGCTTGCAGCTCTGGTCGAGGCTGTATATGGCGAGGATGGCAGACCGATTGAATCTCCATACTCGTCCTCTGCGAGTCTTTGCTCCTCACTGGACGTCCCTCGCCGAGCGTATCGTCGTCGTGTGTTAACCGCGCACTTGCCAACACGACGCGTCGCCCGCAGTCTCTTCTCCCACCCCTCATCGCCTCGCAATCATGGCGGCCACGCCCGACATGGAACGGTACGACCAATACTAGTCGCTCAACGTGATGTCTCTATGTGCTGACGTCCGTCGCTTGTCGTCCTCTCCCTCAAGCAGTCCCTGCACCCCGCGGAAACGGCTCGAGCTCGCCAAGGAAGTCGACCGCGAGACGGCGCTGGCGCTGGACAAGCCCAAGCGCGCAGCGACTGCGCCGGTCGACGCGCCGCGCCACGGACTGCGCGATTTCTGCGAGAGCTTTGTTGGCTCAGTCGTCAAACAGGCCAGCCAGCGCCTCGGTTGACGATCCAGCAGTAACGTGAGTGCATCCATCTCGCCCAGCGACCACGCCGCTGTCGAGTCGAGTCGTCGGTCCGTCCGCTGTTGCTGTATCGTCCCGCGAGTGCGTGGTACAGTAGAAACCCTGCCGGACAAGCAGGGGTATCCACGTTGGTAAAAGCTGTTGCTTCAATATGAATATGAACCTGACGACTATCCAGCCTTGATGTTCTTTGACACAACGGATGCACCAGCTGGTGTGCTTCTGCTGAATTAGACTGATCCAGGCGGAACAGTACATCAACGAGTCTATCTTGTCGTCAACGTTTCCGGCACCGCTCTAACCTATACAAAAACACCAGTAGTTTACGTTCCCATGACAAAATCTCATTTAGGCGGGAAAAAGCTGTCTAGTCTATGGAGGATTCACCAAGTGGCTGACCTTGGCTGTCTAGTAGACAATGTCTACAGGAGACCAGTGCGTGGAGAAAGGTGTGACACGGCCGCAAGCGAGCGTCAAATTTTGAGATGCGAAGTGTGGGCGCGCACCCTGTCAACGATTTTGCCTCAATTTCTGACGCCTGTCGTGCGTAGAGCTATGGCTCATAATGAGCCTCGTGGTTCCACCGGAATAATTCCAGAACAAGGAAATAATTGTTTTGGGAAGGCGAGGCGAAAAAGGTGTAGGGTAAATCCGATAAAAGAGATCGATGATTGGTGGATTTCCTCATGTGGGTAGGGAAAATGCTTCCAGTTGGGTCGCCAGCTTGCCGATTGTGTGCCGGCTCGTTTCCACCGGAGCAGCAGTGGTATCGAATTGCGCGGGTTTCCGCGGCTGCTGACTCTTGCTCTTGACGACGGCGCGAGCGTGCGTTGGTCGCATTGGGCTCTTCTTGGCGGTCTCCAAGAAACCCATTGCACAAAACTGTCCAAAAAAACCAACCGGTTCTACCTTTCCGATCCCGGTTGTCTGGAATCAGGGTTGCGCAGCCTCTCTGTCTTCTGTCTCGTTAGTCCAGCCAGTTCGAGCAGCGCAGCATTCCGTCCGACACCAACGTTGGTTCTGTAGCTCGCTCCACTGTCAGTATCTCCTCGTTCTCCCCCAGCCACCTCGAGCCAATAACTTGACTATGGAGAAGGGCGTGGGGGTATGGGTGCGCGACGCAGAGCGCGACGAATGGTTCCGCGCGCAGGTGGTGGCCGTGGACAAGGCGACGGCCGCCGTGCGGCGCGTGACCCTGCGGCTCCAGGATGGGCCCCACGCGCGGACCGAGCGCTCTGTGGACGTGGACATGAAGGCGCTGGAAGAAGAGCAGGCGCACGTGGACGTGCTGCCGTCCAACAGCCACGACATGGACCTTGTGGAGGATCTGATCCAGCTGCCGCACCTGCACGAGCCGGGCATCTGCCACACGCTCAATGAGCGCTTCAAGATCAACGAGATCTACACGCTCACGGGCGAGATCTTGCTGGCAATCAACCCGTTCAAGAACATCGGCATCTACTCGGACAAGATCATGCGCAAGTACATCCGCCACGGCGACAAGCGCGCGCTGGGCACCGAGGTGGCCGACATGCCGCCGCACGTGTTCAGCGTGGCCGACAAGGCGTACCGGTCGCTCATGAACCCGCTCGCGACCAACGCCTGGGGCAACGCGAACCAGTCGATCCTCGTCTCGGGCGAGTCTGGCGCCGGCAAGACCGAGAGCACCAAGTTTGTGATGCAGTACCTCGCCACCATCTCGCAGAGCCTGCCGCACCACGCCGACCGCGGCAGCTTTAGCGGCGCGCCGGCGCCGCCGTCGCCCGGCGAGGACGACGGCGCCGTGATGAAGCAGGTGATGTCGTCCAACCCGATCCTCGAGTCGTTTGGCAACGCGCGCACGATCCGCAACGACAACTCGTCGCGCTTTGGCAAGTTCATCAAGATGCAGTTTAGCGAGCGCGGGCGGCTCGTTGGCGCGACCATCCAGACGTACCTGCTCGAGAAAGTGCGGCTCACGTATCAGGCCGAGGCCGAGCGCAACTACCACGTGTTTTACGAGATAGTCGCCGGCGCGTCAGCCGTGGAGAAGCAGCGCTGGCAACTGGGCAAACCGACGCAGTTCCACTACCTGAACCAGAGCACATGCGTCGTGCGCAAAGACGGCGTGGACGACGCGCAGCAGTTCCGCGTGCTCAAGAGCGCCATGCAGGTCATGGGCTTTGGCGACGGCGACGTCGAGAGCATCTTCACCACGGTCGCCATGCTGCTGCATCTAGGCAACCTCGAGTTTGACGCCACGGACCACAGCGGCTCGGGCGTCGATGGCTCGCAGATCGGCCCGGACTGCGCCGAGTCCACGCAGTTTGTGCTCGAGTACCTGGACGTGGACAAGGCCGGGCTGGAAGAGGCTATCTGCTTCCGCAAGATCCAGGCCAAAGAAGAGACCTACAGCCTCAGCCTCGCGCCCGACGCGGCCGAGAACTCGCGGGACGCGCTCGCGCGGTTCCTCTACGGGAAGCTCTTTGATTGGCTCGTCTCCCGCATCAACGAGATGATGGAGGCGTCGGCTCAGTACCTCAACAGCGGCCGCGGGGGCTTCATCGGTCTGCTGGACATTTTCGGCTTTGAAGATTTGGCGCACAACTCGTTCGAGCAGCTGTGCATCAACTACGCCAACGAGACGCTCCAGCAGCACTTCAACTTGACTGTGCTGCGTCTGGAGCAGGAAGTGTACGAGCGCGAACAGATCCAGTGGAGCTTTATCAACTTTCCGGACAACTCGATGTGCATCCAGCTCATCGAGGGCAAGCCGTTCGGCCTGCTCACGGCGCTGGACGAGGAATGCATCGTCCCGCAGGGCAACGACCGCAACTTTGCGCGCAAGCTGTACCGCCAGCACAAGGACCACGCGCACTTCAGCGCCGACAAGACCGAGGTGGCCAACCACGTGTTTGTGATCCACCACTACGCCGGCCGGGTCGCGTACGACACGTTCGGCTTTTGCGAGAAGAACAAGGACGTGCTGTACCCGGAGATCACCAACATCATCAAGCGCTCGACCAAGCCGTTCGTGCGCGGGCTGCTTCGCGTCGAGTCTGGCGGCGGCAATGCCTCAGCACCCGCAGCGCGGAATCCGCCGCCCGTGCTGCGCAAGGCAAGCCGCGCGGCCAACGCCCGTGTCAGCCTCGGCTCGCAGTTCCGCAACCAGCTCAAAGAGTTGATCGACACGGTGGGCGTCACGAGCTGCCACTATGTGCGCTGTCTCAAGCCCAACGACAACGCGCAGCCGGCGACATTTGTGCCCAAGCGCGTCTGCGACCAGCTCAAAGCCGGCGGCGTGCTCGAGGCTGTGCGCGTGAACCGCGCGGGGTACCCGGTGCGGCTAACGCACATGCAATTCATCAAACGGTACCGTCCGCTGGCAAACGGCGCCATCCTGCGCGCGCTGCCCGAGCAGGCGGGCTCGGACGAGCTGTTCGATAGCGACAAGCGCAAGGAAGGAAGCCAGCTGCTAGTGGACTTCCTGCTCAAGGCCCACAAGGAGCGCCACCCGGACCAGTACGTGGAGCAGGCGAAGAACGTCTCGCACGCGTCGTCGTCTCGGAACAAACTCGACCCGCTCGCGGTCGCGGGCATCCAGGTGGGCGTGTCTAAGGTGTTTTTCCGCCGGTCGGCGATCCAGTTTGTCGAGGCGCAGCTGGCCAAGCGGTACGGCGAGTTCGTGGTGCTGATCCAGGCGGTCGCGCGCGGGTTCATCCGCCGCCGCCGCTACCAGCTCGTGCAGCGCGCGTGCGGAGTGCTCCAGCGCGTAGGGCGCGGCCACATTGCTCGATGTCGGTTCTTCGACATGCGCGAGCGATTTCTCCAGCAGCAGGCGCGAGAGCGCGCGGCGAGCGCCGCCGCCGAGGAGAGTGAGCGGAAGGCAGCAGCCGCACGCGCCAAGGCCAAAGCGACCGCCGACGCCAAAGCCAAGGCGGCCGCCGAGGCCAAGGCCGAGGCCGAGCGGAAGGCCGCCGAGGAAGAGGCGGCGCGGACCACGACGTCGTCGGATCCCGTGTCGGACGACTCCTCCGAGGAGAACGGCGACGACGTCGTGGGGCTTCGCCTCACCGACCGGCCGACGGCGCGCATGACCACTGGCCGCGGCACGGCCCGGTTCCGCTTCACCAAGGACTACTCGAACGACGGCGGTCGCGAGAGCAACCGGATGACCATGGGTGACGGCCAGGCGCCGCGGTCGGTGGCCATGGACCCGGGCGACACGGTGCTCCACGTCGCGGCCAACTGCTGCAACGAGCACGACGTGCTCAAGCTGCTGCAGAACGGCTCGGACATCAACGCGCGCAACCGCCGCGGCCGCACGCCGCTCCACACGGCGGCACTGCACCACAACCTCGAAGTGGTCGGCATCCTGCTCGACTGGGAGGCCGACGTGGTGTGCCAGGACAACGACGGCAACACGCCGCTCCACCTCACGACCGACGCGCAGATCGCGCGCATGCTGCTCGAGGCCGGCTGCACGCCCAACATCATCAATGCGGACGGCCGCACGCCACTGATCGAGGCCGTGGACCGCGGCGACACGCAGATCGTCAAGTTCTTGATGCAGTTCAAGGCCGACGTTCTCTTCCGCGAGCTCAAGCACCACCAGACGGCGCTCCACCTGGCCGTGCGCAAGGGCCACTACGCGATCGTCATGGAGCTGTGCAAGACCACGGACGTGCGCGACCTCATCATGCTCACGGACCGCAACGAGAACAACGCGCTCCACTTTGCCGTCTCGCGCGACCGCAAGAACGGCCCGCGGCTGGTGGACTACCTCATCAAGCACGGCGCCGAAGTGAACAAGGTGAACGCGCGCTTGCAGACGCCGCTCGTAGTCCACATCATGACAACGCGCCAGACCGACCCGGCCATCACGGAGCTCTTTTTGAGCAAGGGCGCCGACCCGAACGTGCCGCTCGCCGATGGCTCGTCGCTGCTTCACGTGGCGGTGGAGCGCGAGCTGATGGACATTGCGTGCTCGCTGCTGCGGGCGGGCGCCAACCTGAACCAACCCGACGAGAAGGGCCGCCTGGTGATGGAGGTGTGCCCGAAGAAGCTGCTGCGCAAGCTCTTCAACGCCATCTCGCACCCGCCGTCGTGGATCGACGACAAGCCGCGCAAGGCCTGCATGACGTGCAGCAACAGCTTCAAGTTTGGCTCGCGCAAACACCACTGCCGCCACTGCGGCTGCGTGTGCTGCTCGGACTGCTCGGCCAACACGATTGAGATGTTCCGGTTCCCGAAAGACTTTCCCGGGCGCGTGACGAGCGGCGGCAAGTCGGTCAAAGACCCGCAGCGCGTGTGCCGCACGTGCAACGCCGTGTTCAAGATGCGCTCGGCGCAGAAAGAGTCCAAGTCGGGCTTTATTGCGCGCGTGCTGGGCTACGAGTGGGACGAGGTCACTTCGCACCAAAACTAAATGCATAGACAAGACAGACAGGGCGGTGGCAGTAGTAATATATCAGATCCCTTCCGAGTGTAACTAGGGAACTTTTCACCCCATGAGCTGGACGTTCATCGCGAGCGGGTCCTCCATGGGCAGCACGTATCCGCAGTCCATCCGCAGCCCGACGGCGTTGAAGCCGTTGCTGCTGGCCATGCCTTCAAAGCACACGCAGCGCCCGGTGCTGTGGCTGCAGAGTCCGTTGTTGGAGCACTCGGCGTCCTCCACGGTGCCACGCACCGAGCCGTCCACGCCGCCCGTGTTGACCACCACCAACGGCACCAGCGCCGCGCTCGCGGGCTCGACACGCAGCGGCGGCAGCGCGCCCATGGCAGCCATGAACTCGACCGAGATGCGGTTGGTTGTGGCTGCGCCCACGAGCGTACAGGCCGAGCTGCCGCTCGAGTAGACCACGTTGACCCAGCCGCCTGTGGTGCTGAGCTCTTGCAGCGCCGTCTGCAGCGCCGCCGCCGTGACGTCCGTCGAGAGCCACTCGGTGTGCGCGCCGCGGAAGCTCAGGCGGAAGCTCGTGACCTGCGTGTGCGAGCAGCTGAGCGTCTGCAGCTCGTGCTCTTGGCGCGTGGTACGCGGGTCGTCGCCGCGCGGGCAGCGGCGCAGCGAGCAGTCGTGGCCCTGGAAGCCGGCGTCGCAGAGGCACGCGTGGACCTTGTTGAAGTCCCACGTGCGCGCGCTGTTGGGCGTCTGGCCGTACGAGATGGGCGGCGAGATGCGGTCGCCGTTGCTCGTGGCTACGGCCGCGAGCTGCGCCATCGACAGACAGCGGCCGTTGCCGCTGCACGGCTGATCGTTGGTGCTGGGGCAGCGCATGCGCTCGCAGGCGGCGCCTTCGAAGGGCATGGGGCAGACGCACTCGCCCCTGGCGTTGTCGCAGGTGCCGACGCCCGAGCACGCGGCCAGCTGGTGCGCGCGGTTGTCGGCGATGGGCAGGTCGAACCAGGCGTTGCCCAATGGACACGCGCGCACCGAGCAGTCGCCCGAGTGCCAGCCGTCCATGCACAAGCAGCGGAACTGCGGCGAGCCGGAGCAGTAGCCATGGCCGCTGCAGGGCACGTCGCCCGGGCAGGCCGTGATGGTGGTGTCGGCCGCGCCACAGTCGCCGCGGTCGCCAAAGCGGCCGTTGCCGTCGCTGGTCGTGAAGCCCGCGAAGCATGAGCAGACGCCCGAGGTCTGGTCGCAGCGGCCGCGGTTGGAGCACACCTCGTTCTCCTTGGAGCCGACCTCGGCCTTGGACACCAGCAGCTTGGGGGACTGGCCGACGCCCGCGTGGACGAGCTTGGCGGCGTCGCCCACCAGCAGCGGCAGCGAGCCAAAATCCTGCGTGAACTCAACGGTGACGAAGTTGCCGTCCGCCGCGCACGCCGTCGTGCTCGTGCCCGAGTAGACCACGGTGGTTAGCCGCAGCGACGGCAGTGCCTAGTACATAGTGTCAATACACCAAAAGATAGGTTGAGACCAGGAGAACACGCACGTTGAGCTTCTGGCTGAAGACGTCGGCCTTGTCCGTGGCGCTGATGGGCACGGTGGTCTGCCCGCGGAACGACAGCGTGAACGTGCCGCTCTGAAACAGCACAGGACGGGAAATTAGTGTTTGGTGAGACGTCGAGGACGACTGGGTGGTGGACAGAAGCCGCCGTCACAGAACACAACACACCGTCGCTGTGCACGCGACGGTCTGCTTCTCGTTCTTCTGGAAGCCGAAGAGCGTGTCGGTGGACTCGCCCGTGAGCGGATCGTCGCCCGAGGCGCAGGTTCCTATCCTCAGGGGTCAGACTCAGTGTCATCACGCCAACAAGAAAAAGACCTAAGACACGCACGCTTGGAGCAGTCGCCGCCCTCGAAGCCGTCGTCGCACACGCAGCCGTAAATCATGTCGCTGTCCCACACGGCGTCGTACTTTAGCGGCGCGCCCACGCCCTTGTCTTTGCGCGCCGCGTGGAGGTGCATGGACCGGCACTCGCCTCGGCGCGAGCAGTCATTCGGACAGGCCACTGTTCGATCAGTTAGCACCCGACCATACAACCGCCAACTCGAAATTCAAACCAGTCGGACGTACGGCGGTTGCAGGATAGACCAGTAAAACCCGCGTCGCAGCTGCACTTGCCCACGGTCAAGTCACAGGCACCGCGGCCCGAGCACACGACTGGTTGGTGAGCGTAGTCCGTGGCGACGGCCATGTCGCCCCACGCAGGACCCGTGGCGCACGAACGGCGCGAGCAGTCGGCGCCCGTGAACCCTTGAAAGCACGCGCACGAGCAGCCGTTGCCTGGGTTGGCGCACGCGCCGTGCCCGCTGCAGCCGTTGGGGCAACACGCGCGCGCCAGCGGCGGCAGCAGCGCGCAGAGCAAGAGCAGCAGCACAAGTGGGCGACGGCGACCGACGCGCGGCATGTTCGCGAATGGACAGTTGTGGTGTATCGTATCGCATTGAGAGAGGGAGGAGAGGAGAGTAACCGTAGAGAATAGATCACGGAGCTCTTGCTAAGTTTACCCCCAAACGTGAGAGGTTGAAGTTTCACATGTCACTGATTGGTGCCTCTTACTATGTGGACCACCACATTGTAGTGATCTCAAGCTCGGTGGACCATTCTAACTTCATGTGAACCACGCTACCAACAGCAGCTTTGGGTGGCCATACAACTTGAGCCGTTCGGACACTTCGACACACCCAAGAGATGCGGATTACCGTGCCCATGCGTGCGCTTGCGCGTCGCCTGTCGAGCTCCACGCGGCTCGCGTCGCAGGCTGCAACAACCAGCACTTATCCCGTTCCCCGTGCCAACTTGGTCGCGTCGGCACGCGTCACTGGCGCTTCCTCTGCGACGCGCCATAGCTTCCGCACGGTGGCGGCCACGCGCGGCTTCTCCACAGATGCCGAGCTCGCCGCCGGGCGCGAGATACTCCAGAAGGCGCGCGAGTCGATTGAGCGAGACGACATGGCCGATGGAATGAAATATCTGAACATCGCGGCCCACCACGACATCGCCGATGCGCAGTACCTGCTAGCGTCGCTGCTGGAGGTGGACGACGACAGCGACGACGACGACGACGACGAGCTGCTGCTGGACGCCGAGGCCAAACGCCAGCGCGCGGCCGACGCTGGCGAGCCAGAGGATCTGAGGACGATCCGCAAGCGCGCACGCAAGCACTACAAGGAGTATTTGCTGGCCAAGCGCGCGGACGGCGACAGCTTTGCCGGCGCCGGCTCGCGCTTGGCGTCTCGACTGGTCCAGCGCGCGACGAAAGAGGATCTAGACCGCGCGTTCGGCGTGACGCTCAAGCAGATGCTGGACCCCAAGGCCGCGCTGCGTCCGCTGAGTGCAGTCAAGCAGGAGGAGAAGCAGCACGCGCAGCTCAGTGGCGACTCGACGCAGGCAGTCGAGTGGATGCGCCGCGCGGCCGCCAACGGCCACAAGGACGCGCACGTGTATCTGGGCAACATCTGTCTGGAGCAGGAGCCTCCCCTCGTGCAGCACGCGCTCGAGTGGTACTTCCGCGTGTCACCGCCCAAGCTCGAGAAGGATCCGCACCCGGACGCGCTCTTCAACATTGGCATGATCCTATTCGAAGGCGTGGAGAACGCCGAACCGCCGTTTCCCGAGAATCGCGCCGTTGCAATCCCGTTTTTTGTGCGAGCGGCGGAGGAAGGTGACCCGTCGGCCCAGTTCTTCATGGGTCAGCTGCTCCACTCGGGCGATGAAGAGCTCGGCATCGAGGCCAACGCGACCTCGGCCATCATGCTGATCGAGAAGGCCGCCGAGGCCGAGCACACGGGCGCGCAGTTCTACCTGGCGCAGCTGTATCGCTCGGGCGATGACGATTTTGGTATCGCTCCGAACCGCGAGAAGTTCCTCCACTACTTGGACCAGGCGCTAGACGGTGGTGACGAAGACGCGCTGTTCTGCATGGCCGACATCTACTTCCACGGCAGCGACGGGTTCGAGAAGGACCTCAAGCAGGCCAGAATGTTCTACGAAGGTGCTGGTGAGGCGGGCAGCGCCGACGCGTACTGCTGCCTTGGTACGCTCTACTACAACGGCGTGGGCGTGAAGCAGGACTTCCAGAAGGCGTTCGTGTACTACCAGGCGGCGGCCGACCACCACTCGATGGAGGCGTGGAAGAACCTGGCGGATATGTATTTCCTCGGTCGTGGCGTCCCGAAGAACGAGGCCACGGCCGAGTCCATCCTCAAGATGCTCCAGAAGATGGAGGCCGAGGAGAACGACGAGAACGAGTAAATAGACACTTGCCCAAATGTAGCCATGTCCGCACAATGTTTGACTTCATGGAAGTCAGTTTTGGTGGTCTCTTCAATATAGTGACGTTGAAATACTGACATTACGTGGCGTGTTTTGGAGAAAATAAAACAAGGCAAGAATTAGTGAACATGGGCAACGAGAGCTCGAGCGTTGACGCCGGCGACGCGCGCCGCCGCGAGAAAGACGGCGAAACGGCAGACGAGGCGGTCGCTGAGTTCTGCGGCTTCCGTGTGCTCGGCATTCAGGAGAAATCGCCCGCCGCGCGCGTCGGCTTCGTGAGCTTCTTCGATTTCATCCTGTCGGCCAACGGCATCCGACTGGTGGGCCACTACTACTATTGGCTGTGGACTTACCAAGGCTGCTCGTTCAGGACTAATCGATGGGACTATCATGGTTAGGACACACGCGACTCGACGTTGATGGAGCTGATCGCGCAGAGCGAAGAGCAGCCTATGCAGCTTGAGGTCTACAACATCAAGTCCCAGACCGCGCGTGGTTCGTTCCCTCCCCCTTCATCGGTCCAATGGGTCGTTAGCTTTCGACTGGTCTAACAGACTGTGGTTGGTCAGAACTCGAACTGGTTCCAAGCCGAAATTGGCCTGGGAAGGGTCTTCTCGGCGTCACAATCCGCTTCGACTCGTACGAATACGCCGAGGACCAGTTGCTCCACGTGCTGGACGTGGCCAAGGGCTCGCCGGCCGATGACGCGGGTCTAAACGCGGACATAGACTATCTGCTAGGCACGCCAGAGCACGTCTTTCGTGACCCGGGCGATCTCCACGACGAGATTCTCGACGCTATGGACGACTCGTTCCAGTGCTACGTGTACAAGTGAGACGGTCAATCAATCTTCATTTTTATATTGAGTGGGTGGGGGAACTGACCGATGGTTGTGCGAACAGCACGGAGAACGACCAAGTTCGCATCATCCGTATCTCCCCGAGTGACCAGTGGGGCGGCGCCGGCGTTTTAGGCGCTGAAGTGGGCCACGGCGTGCTCCACCGCCTTCCGTCGGCCTGTCGCGACACGGTCGGCACTTCGATCGGCTTTGTGAGCCTCTCGGAGGAGGCCAAGGCCGCGACGGATCCGTACTGTACGTACAACTGCAAAGACAGAACGGGGAAGCGATGACTAAAATGGATGACGATGGTTTGTTGTGTATCTGGTAGTGCGACGAGCGATTGGATCTGGTGAGGCGGGCCATGAAGAGAGTAGCAGCCTTCCAGAATATCCGCCACAAATGTCCAGTGAAGGACCTTCCGCCACGGACATGGCTGAATCCACCGAAGCAAGCGGAAACTCAGAGGTGCAGTCCTCCGACTCGGACGCTGCCCTGCCTCCCTCCACGGAAGAGTCTGCCACTCAGCAGTCCATATCGGCCGCGAGCCTGCCGCAAGAAACTACACCCGTCGGGCCTGACGTTTCCGAATCGCCTGACCCTGTACAGGCAACACCGGAGCCCAAGCCTCGGTACGCGGCTAGGATAGACCCACGGTTCCCCATGTCGACGATTGCTGTACTCGCAGACCCGACTCAAATCAACTGAGAGAGCAAACTACTGTCTTTGAGCAAAGTGTTTTTTATTTCTTCTTATATTAGCCATTCGTATGCTGACAATGTCGCCTCGACGGTACGTACATGGCCAAAGGAGAGTGGCTTCAATCCACTCGCTTCTTGCTACTGCCAGGAAACCACGGCACGAGACGCGACGTGGTCTTCTGGTATTTCTTGTATTCCGGGTACTTGCCAATGGTGATCCACTCGGTGAACGTCGTCGAGCCTTGGAAGAGCAGCACAAGCAGAACGGCCCCAATCACCGTTGGGTTCCACACGACTCCCGACGACGACACGCTGAAGAGATAGAAGACGCACCACTGGCACTGCTCGGCCCAGAAGTTGGGGTGGCGGCTGTAGCGGAACAGCCCGCTGCGGTTGAAGCCGACCGTGTAGTCGCCCGTGAGCGGCTGCTTCTTAGCGATCAGCGCGTACTTGGTCTGGTAAAACTCCCATTGCTGCTGGTCCGCGATTGTCTCAAGCAGAAGCAAAGTGAGGAACAGTCCGGTTGCGACCACATCGAGCGTCTGAAGCGGCACGGTGCGGAACACATAGGCCGCATACGCCGGCACGATGATCAGGAACAGCAGCAGCTGCTGGTAGCCAGCGATGAAGACCACGTTGAAGATCTGGTACGCGATCGGATGCAGGAAGCTGCGCACGACCGCCCAGCGGTAGTCCTCTTCCTTGAGACTGTACCCTCCCTTGCGCGCAAAGTTGAGCGTGAGGCGGACGCCCCAGGCGGTCGATAGCGCGCCCATGAGGACGAGGCGGTCGTTCCACCGGTCGCCATCTTCCAGGTACGCATGGTAGGCAAAGTGCCAGACGTATACGGGCGGCACGATGGACCAGAGGCGGTCCACGTGCGAGTAGTTGTTAGTCACGACGCTCGCGAACCAGCTAATGAAGATGACCACGAGCAGCATCTGGATGCCAACGCCCAGTGTGGACGCGGCTGTGTACGACAGCGGGAACGCGCTCACGGCCTCTTTACTGGCGGCCTCCACGAGCGCGTAGGATGCGTGCCAGTCGACGATCGCCGCCATTCTCTTGAGGGGCCCTTCGGTGTCTTGAAGAGAGAAAATGGCGAAGTGAGCTGCTGATCTGATGCTGATGAGCAACACACCGACGGAGCTATTGAGCTCTTCGAAACGTTCGAAACGGTCGGCGTCAGGTCAGCGAGTCCGTGATGGCGAGTTGCAGTGATGATGACCAGTTGCGCGTCCGTCCGATGCGTCGTGCGTCCAGGGCGACGCAATCCGACCGATGGCTTCGCTTCTCCAGAACCTCCATCTCCATGTGCGTCACGCCATCACAACAAACCACCAATTTCGAGGATCAGAAATACCGGTACTACCAGATTTTCTAAACACGTTAATCAGATTTTCTAAACACGTTAATTCACTTCTACCGGTACTTCCGTTGGAGAGAGTTTACAAGTGTACCTACCGTACCAGAAATTACAACCTCGCTGGAGTGACCTGACAACCAGTCATAGCGACTGCAATTAGAATTCGAACAGCAACCTCTATGGTTCGTCACAGTCTTCCGGCTGAGCTCCATGACCACGCCACCAACGACGACGCGGACGCCGCAACGAACATTACTCCTCCTCTAATAGATGCGAAGACGTGGCGAGTGTACGTGGGCAAAGTGCCGTCGTCGCTATGCGTCCACGAGCCCGCGATCCGCGTGAAGTTCGAGCCGTTTGGCTCTATCGCCGCCATCACGGTGCGCGCTGTTCCTCTCCAAGCTCCGATTTAGCACCGAGGCTCACGCGCCTCCTGTTTAACGTATCCAGGTTCATCACGACGCGCTGGGCATGGGCGCCGACGGCTTCATGTTCCTCGAGTACTTGGACGAAAGCGCGGCGCGCGCAGCTGTGGACGCCGTGGCCAACGCGGCGCGCAGCAACGACGCCGCGTTCGAAGGCATGGTCGCGCGGATGGCGCTGGCGCGTGGCCCATCTAGTTACGCGTCGGACACAGAGATCGCCGACTTGCTGCTGGGCCGCCGACAGGCGAGCGCCGCGAATCCGTTCTCGCAGCACAATTTCCTGTCGCAGCTGGACGACCAAGACGAGGACGAGCTTATGCTGCAGAGCCTCTCGCAGCGCACGACGACGCGCAGAAGCAGCCAGGGCGCGGATAAGACGAAGAGAAAAAAGCGCCGGACCATTTGCTAATATGCGGTTTGTTCGGAGTTGTCACACTCGCTAGATCTGAAGCCTAGGCAATGGAGTCGTCGGTCTCGTCGGGCTGGCAGACCTCGCAAAATTTGTCGGGCACTTCTTCCACTGCGTTCTTGTCGCTGTGCAAATTGCGACTGAAGCGCAGCGGCTGGATCTTGGCGTGAAGTCGGCGGTAGGTCGCCTCGTCGATCTCTTCGCAAGGCATCTGCTGGTACGCGCCGTGCGGCATTCGCGGAAGAAGGCTGATGCCTTTGAGCTGGTACTGGAAGTATTCCAGCATTCGAGCGAGCTGCTCACCCTCGGTCTCTGGGTCGAACGTGACGGTACAGCTCACTTGGTTGTCGGCCCAGTGGCGCTGGAGAAACGCTGCAAGCGCCATTTGTTCCCACGCTGAGACGTCCGACAACGTGCGGATTCCTTCTCCCACGTCCACTGGAACCGACACAACCAGCGTCACCTCGGGTGACTCGGCCGCGGGCTCGATGTCGTAACCGGCAGCTTCCAGCGCCGGCACGAGCTCCGAGTGCTTGTCGAGGCGCATGCGGCGGATGTAGAAGCGGCTCTCCGGGTAGTGCATGCCCGGCGTGGCGCCGACGAGCAATGAGACGGTGCCGCTGGGCTTGATGGACGTCGTCTTTATTGAGTGCGGGATCGCTAGCTGCTCGGAGAACTCTTCGTCGTACTGTTGGATCGCCGTATACCCCAGTTCGCTCCATTCTCGCAACGTCTCAAGTCCGTGCCTGGAGATGAACTGCGCGATCCCTGACATGCTGCAGCCGACGCGGCGGTTACGGAGCATGACTTTGTTCGTCCGTGGCCAGTGCGTATGGCCCAGCGTGACCGTCTTGGCATACATGTACGCGTAGCGAAGTGTTTGGACATAGTCTTCGACCGTGGTGTGGTTGGCGGGGAAGGTCTCCACGAGACAGCACATCTCGTACGACTCGAGTGTCTGCTCCAAACACGGGTTTCCGCCAGCTGCGCGGTGGTCGCGGTGGTCTTCAATGCCGTTCATGCGGCCAAACCTGCGCATGTTCTCGAGCCACGCGAACCCTGGCTCGCCGTTTTTTACGATTCGCTGCGTGATTGGACCGTAATCCATGCCAATGTCGGCGAAAATGCTGTTGTTGGACGTCCATCCGAAGGCGGCACGGTCCGGATTCTTGCCATAGTTCTTGAGTTCGACGTAGTCCAGGTCGCGGTGGTCGCCGAACGCGATCTCGGCCGTGCGACGAACGTTCCCTGATACCACGCACACGCCAATGTGGTTCATGAGGTCGACGATGCCTCGCGCCATTAACGGCTTCCCGATTTGGCTCGCCAGGATTGAGTCCACAACGTCATGAAGTGCCACTAGTGCGCTCGGCCCGGAGCTCACGCCCCCGAAGCCTCGAATCGGTGCGCCTGCCGGTCGTACGAGCGAGTAGTCAAACTGCGGTCGAGCGAGATGCTGAAAATGCGCATTGATGAGCAGCTCCAACGACTGCACCCAGCCTTCTCGTGAGTCTGGAACTTGGAATGTGTAGTCCAGCAATGAGGAGTCACAGCCCCGCACTGCGAGCTGCCCGGCACCTTTGGTGTCGAAGCCGACGCCGACGCCGAGCATCGCCGCGTCCATGAGGAAGCAAAACGGCTCGGCAGGCGACGCAAGCTGCTTCAGGTCAGCGGTCGAGACGAACGCGCAGTTATTCAGAGCCGCGAAGAGCTTGCGCTCTTCCGTGATGGCTGACCCCATGGCCCAGAGGCCCCGCCCCGGGGGCAGGAACTTCATGTCGAAGATCAGCGAATACATCTCCTGGGCATCGCGCTGGACCGCCGCCTCGTCCCACGGTAGTCCGCTCTGGCTCGCCCACTGCTTCTGCATGTTGAACGTGCCGTTCACGACGCGCTGGACCGTATCTGGCCACGTCTCTTTGGTGCCGTCGCGCTGGACACGCGAGTAAGTGCGCATGTATACGAGTTCGCCCAGGCCGTTAAACCCGAACGGCGCGCGCTTGTCGCGGAACAGCGCGACAAAACTGCCATCACACCGGCATAGAAAATATAGTATTAGTAACCAGATTGCAAGAAGAGATATAAAAGCAACCTGATCGTACGTGGGGTCTAGTTGAAACGGTGAGGGCGTCGCCGCCCCGGTGTGGATGGTGGCGTGGCTGAGCATCGCTCCCACAGCGCGCGTTCTACTGAAGACGTTGCAGCTTAGCTGCAGGCCTATGGGTGTTCCACGCAACACAAAGGTTGCTTGATGGTGATATGCTCGTGGTTGCGCTGGCGGCGCGCGGCCATGTTGAAGTGGGAACTCAGCGCTGGCGACGGTGTCTTCGGCGCGCCGCCGCGGCGTCAGTTCTGGCGCGTTTCGTGCGCTTCCGCCGCGAGCCGCCTGTGCGAGCCTTCTGTAGTTCGGTCTCATAGCGCTAACAGGCACCGCGAGTGCAGCACGTGAGAAAGAGAGCATGGACGAGGGACGTGGCAATTCCGCGACTTTCTATGTCGTTCCATTTATGTTATGCATGCGATCCGCAACAAACCTAAGATAGAGACCGTCACTCCTTTTTAGTTGTGTCAAAGTTAACCTATAATCTGCTGAGCTTGCTCTGATTGGTGAAAATCACCACGTTAACCTTGGACCTGAAGTTGCCTCGAAATTGGCGCGGAACGTTGGGCGCCATGACGCTGGAAGAGACTATCAGTGGCGCGGCTCTTGAAGATGCGCCGCTGCGGCTGCCGAAGAGCGCCGGCTCCGCTGAGCATGCGCACTCTAACCGCTTAGATGCAGAGGAAGACGACGGCGACGAAAGCGACGGCGATTTCGAGCTGGAGACGATGGAAGATAACGACGACGACGACGACGATGACGACGACGACGACGAGGATGAAGGTGAAGACGACGAACAAGAACGAGAACAAAAAGAAGACGACGACGATCTGTCGCTTCTCCGTAGTGTCCACGGCGACGAACAGAGTCTGCGCGACGAGCTGATCGCGCTGATTGACGCGGCGGCGGACGACACGATCGCGCACCGCACGCGCACCAAGTATTCGTTGGTGGACGTGGAGATCGACTCGCTCGAGTCGCTTCTGCCGCCGGATCCGGCGGACGCGTCGGGCGTCGACGGTGAGAGCGAGTACCAGCGCTTTTTAGCGTCATTGCTGCCCGTGGGCGCCACGGAGGCGGACCATCTGTCGTTTCTGGACGAGGAAGACGACGAATATCGCCCGGAGGAAGAGGAGGAGGACGAGGAAGAGGACGACGACGATGACGAAAACCAACGGAGACGCAAAGAAAGCAGCGACCAAGTGACACACGACGACGACGATGGTGACGACGATGACGAGCTGGAACAGCAGAGCGTCCGTGTGTCCAAGCGAGAACTGACCGAGCTGCTGTGGGACTCGACGCAGCTCAAAGTGCCGCCGACGTTTCCGCAGCCGTCAGCGAGTCAAGTGGCGGCTTCGTCGGCAATGAAGGCGACGACCACGACCGCTAGTCGCTCTCAAGGAGGTGGGAGAGGGGAGACTGCAGGCGCAGCCAGCGCGGCGAGCCATGAGAGCAACGTGGCCGATCTCAAGGACGCGGCGGCGCTCAAAGAACTGACCGGCTCGATCTCACAGCAGCAGTGCATCCAGCTCGCGTCGCAGATCCACAAGCATTTCCAGCTGCTGCTGCAAACGTTCCACCTGGTCGCCAACAACGACGGCGGGCCGAAAGAGCGACGCAGCGGCGCCGAGACGACTGCCACCAAACCGCCGGTGGATCAGACGCAGCTCGCCGAAGTGGAAGGCATGCTGCGAGAGCTGCAGATTCGAGGCAAGCGAGCGCTCGAGCACAAGGCGAAGCTGCTGTCCAAGCTCACACTGAGTACAAGCAACAGTGGTTCAGGTGCGAGTGCAGAGTCGCTGAGTGAGCGGCGTGTCACGCGCTCAATCAGCGCCGCCCACGCTGCCGTCGCGCATCCGTCCATGTTTGATATTGTTGGCTCGCAATCAATGGAGGAGCTGACGGAGTCCTTCCAGCGCGGCTGTTCGATGTCGGATCGCAACCAAAATCTGCAAAAGAGCATGCTGGAGCTGGACAAGCACGTTTTGATGAACCGCAAGAAGCGACGCACTAAGTCGAGTGGTAGCCGCTCAGTCTCAGTGTTCCTGCCTCCGGAAGATCGTCTGCTGCTGCACGGAGTCAAACGATGTGGCATCGAAGCAAATGCGTGGACCGAGATTCAGGAAACGCTGCTGCCGACTAAAGAGGTGGCCGTGCTTTCGAAACGATATCGGTATCTGGTCAGCAAGCGGAAACGGGAAGGCGCGAAAGAGTTTAAAGACTACCACGTTGAGAACAGCACGCGGAAGAAGGGCCTGTGGATGCTTGAAGAGGACGTGCGGGTCGCGCGGGGCGTGGTCGAGTACTTTGGAAACCACCGCCGCTTTGTGCGGATCGCGAGTAAGTACCTTCCGCATCGTCATCGCCTGGAGATTCGGAAGCGATGGGAGAGGCTCAAAGAGTCGTATCGCTCAGAAGATGGAACTGTGCAAGAAAAGGACGAATCGATGCCCGTGCGCGCGGCGGCTCGCGAGTTTGCCGCAGCTGTCAAGCGATTTCTCGAAGCCAAGCTGCGCAAACAGGTAATCAATTTGCTTCCGCTGGCCCTCCCTCCTGCTCATTCGAGTAGTGGAAGGCTGTCCGTGAAGCCGGTTTCGAGAGGTGCTAGCAGGAAGCAGTCGCAGTCTGCAGGGCACAATGTCATTGAGACGAACGGCTGCAGCGTGAAGAATCTGCATCCGGCGTTGTTCTTCTCGTCGTGGGCAGTCATTCAGCCGGCAACGCTGTTGGAGCGGACCTGCGAGCACAACTGGCCGGCGTTTATCAACGAAAAGCGCAAAGACAGGACGAGCGAGAGCACGCTGGATCTCGTGACACGCGCAGCGGCGTCTCGTGTCGAAGAAGAGACGGCGTCGCATAGAGCGGATTTGACAAGTCGTCGCAAGCATTTGGAGCCAGTTGAAGAAGACGGAAATGATGACACAATGGATTTGTCGCTGGACAGCATCGTGTCGGGCAAGGACGACCACGAGGAGGACGAAGAGGATGAAGAAGAGAGCGATTTCGAGCACGAGGAGCTGCTGTCGTCGGAAGCAGAAGAGAGCGACTCGGAATACGAGCGGATGGAATTGCCGGACGACGATGATGATGGTGATGAGCTGGACGATACGAGTTTTGACGAAGATGGGCAGAGCCACGACGAATCGGCCAGTCCAAGCGATCAGCAGAATCAGCATTCCTTGCGTCTAAACCGCCTTTCAGACAGTACACGAGCCCGACGATCTCTGGCGGCTCTAGAACGACGCCTGACTGGAAAAAATCAGCAAGCGATCGCCGGGTCTTCCACTGGTTTCACGCCGCTGCGGCTGGACACGACCCCTTTCGAGACTTTTTCGGCCGATGCTTCGTTTGACGAAGACGCCAGTGGGCTCGACCTTCTCGCGTACGAAGAACTGAGCGAGTCTGCGCCTTCGGAAGGAGGTGCCGGATTCGAGCAGGATGAACTTCAAAGCAGTTCCGACGACGGCGGCGACGACAGATCTGAGCTGGAACAGGCTCAAGAAACCACCAACTCGGGCGAGAGCGCCAAGCGCAGCCACGACGTTAGCAGTCCCACCGGCCCGGCCAAACGAGCAAAGGTGCATATGCCGTTGGCGCGATGTCCGGACTGCGGTGGCGCGTCGTGTATCTGCTCAAGCAGCCGCATGCAGCGTTTGCTACACCGTATCCAGCCTCCGGGTGCGGGTGCCAGCGGTACGTAGCTCCAGCTGTAGTATGTCCCATGTAAAATAACAAAACGACAGCCAACGACGACACACACTTCACGAGTCCAGAAGCGACGGGCTACAAGATCTTTTTGGTTGCAGCCCGCCATGATGGAATCTGGGAGTTTTTCTGTGTTGTTTTGTTCTAACGAGGATATCTAGAAGTCGCGGTACAGCATGAGCATGTTGTCCAAGTGGATGATGGCGCGGTCGAGGCGGTCGAGCGCGCGGCTGAGCTTGTCAAATTTGGCCAGGTCGTTGGCCTCGACGAGCTGGTCCGAGCGCGCGATGAGGTCCTTGTTCTCGTCGGCCTCGGCCTTTCTTCGGCGCCGCATCTTGGTGAGCGAGTCTTGGATCCGCTGGGCGATCCGTTTCTCCATCTGCGGCACGTCGATCGACCAGCAGTAGAGCGTGAACGCCGGGTTGTGGTCTGCGCGTTTGGGGATCTCCTGTAGCTTGGCGAGCCCTTCGCGGTAGAGCTCGTACAGCCGGCGGCGCGCGTCATTCGACGGCAGCAGCGCCAGCTCGCCGATGGTTTTCTGCTCCAGTTGCCGCTTCTCCATCAACAGCCGCACAATCCGCGCGCTCTGGACGCCGTACTTTTCCTGGATGTACGAGTGGGTCGTGCTCTGGCGCAGAAACTCGACAATCTTCTTCATGTGCACCACGTACTGGCCGCCGTCGCCCGCGCGGGCCTGCGTCGGATCGAACTGCTCGGCCGTGGTCTTCATGACCATGCCCGACTTATCGCGGCACATGACCGTGATGTAGTTGAGCAGCAGCCGCCACGTGTCCTTCGAGTCCTTGGGCAGCGCCGCCTTGACCGCGTCCATCGCGAAGAGCTCGCGCGCCGTCACCGGGTGCGAGGTCGGCTCGTCCTTCTCGCGCTCATGGGGCGATGAGTGCGTGAGCATGGCCTGGACGATCACGCCCGCGACGTTGTTGATGTTTTCCGTGGCAAACCGGATAGACGCGCGGTGGCGAAGGTCGCGCATGAGCTGGTCCACGCCACACCGCCACACGAGCGAGTGCTCCGCCATCGCCATGCCGGCCGCCTCGGCGTCGTCGCCATCGGTCTGGCCGTTGGCTGCGACGCCGCGCGTTGGCAGCTTGGCGCGTTTGTTGCTCTTGCGCTTCTTGCTCTGCTGCTCCTGCTCCGTCTCAAACTCGGCCTCGCCTTCATCGCGACGCCCGCCGTTCACTTCGGCCTCCAGCATCATCTGCAGCTCGATCGGCACGCTGTTGCCGCTCGTACTGGACGATGGCTTCTTCCGCTTGCCGCGCACTGTGATGCCGTCGTCGTCTGCCTTGTCTGCGGCCGGTGCTGTCGCTCCAGTCTTGCCGTTGGCTGCGCCGGCTGCCTTCGCGCGAGCTCTCGGCTCAGCAGTGGAGATGCTGTCGGCTTCCTGGCCCCGCATGATGCTCGCAGGGAAATCTGGCATCTCCTCCGGTTCCGGTAGCTTCATGTCGAGCGGATGCACCCGCGAGATGTAGCGTTTCTTGGCCATTTCGACAAACGCTTCGCGGATCCGGTCGCGGTTTTCCTCGAGCTCGTCCTCGGTTACTTCCTCCGTGTGCTCCGGATCGAGCTGCCGCACATGCTCGGCGAGACTGTAGGCCATGGCCTCGATCGACTGGTCGATGCGCACGCGACCGTGGACCAAGATCTCTTCCATGATGACCTCACCCTCCGGGCCAAACGCCTCCTTCGCGAGCTCCGTGAACTTTGGGAACCGCAGACGGTACAAAACTTCCGACACGTTCATCTACACAGCATGGGGTTGCGCGTCAGTATACGATGAGCAAGTAGCAAGAAACGACAGACAGACAGAGAATGAGCGAACGCACAAAATAGGAGGCGGTGGCGCCACCGCGCGCGGTCGCCACGGGCACAATCCGAAGCAGGTTGTGCTGCAGCAGCTTGAGCAGGTTGGCCTTGACCTCGTGGACGCTTCGCTGGATGCCCGCTGCGGCGGCCTGCACGCGCTGGATGATCTCCGCGAGCCGCAGTCCGTCACCGCGCATCAGCGCGAGCGCGACCGCCTCAGCCGTCGCGCCAAAGTCGTCGCGCACGACGCTTAGCACGAGCTCGCGCTCGGATTTTTCGGCGAACGTGCGCTTGGCGCTCGCAGCAGACGCGGTCGCCATGGCCCGTGGAGAGCGAGAGCGAGTGAGCGAGCGGACGCTACTTGCGGGCGATAATTGGGCTTCCAGCCACCAGCTTTTTTCCGGGAGGAGCTCCTCAAGGTCGGAATGGGTACTTTATGCCTCCTTTAAAGTACGAATTTGGGCTGATATTAGACTAAGTACGCAACGCCAGCTCCTCACTAAGTGCGCATGGTGCATATTCAGACTCTCCGCGGAGAGGGGGGAAGGAGGGCTACGTGGACGACGGTTCTTCTCGGTCGCTCTCGCTCTCGGCGCCCGCGATGAACAAGGAGAAGCTGGAGCAGATGAAGAAGGAGAAGCTGGAGCAGATGAAGGAGTTGGGCCGCGGCGGCATCTCGCGCGGGCTCAGTCTGCTGCAGAAGGCCAACACGGCGCTCGCGACCAACGCCAACGGAGCTCTTGGCGACGACGCCACCGCCACCGCCAGCGGCGGAAGCGGAAGCGGAAGCGACGCCGCACAGGGCGAAAGCGCGACGCTGCTGACGGGTGCGAGTGGGAAGCCGTCGTACGACGACCTCGTGGCGCTGAGCATGAAGCTCACGCGCCAAAACAAGCTCATGAAGGCGCAGTTCCAGAAGATGCAGGCGCGCATTGCCGAGCTCCAGACCAGCGACCTCGACTGCCGCGTGCTCTCGGCGTTCGTGAGCGACGTGGTCGGCGTCGACGTAGTCGCGTGCCAGCGCGCGGCCGATGGCGACGCGACCAGCGACGGCGACACGGCGGCGCAGTCGACCATCGACGTGAAGCAGCTGCGCGAGCGCCTGGAGATCCTCGACGCGCTCAAGACCAAGGCGCTGAAGCAGCAGATCGCGCAGCTGCAGATGCAGGTCGCGGCCAATGAGACCAACATGTCGCTCTCGCTGCTGCCCACAGCGCCGGCGCCGGCGGTGACGGTGGAGGCGGGGGCAGCGGCTTCCGTGCCGCAGTACGAAGAGATCGACTTGCTGGGCGACGCATTCGGCTCGCCACCGACTGCACGAGCACAGCCATCCCCGTCATCACCACCGCCACAGCCGCAACAGGTGCCGAGCGCGTTCAGCGACGATCTGCTGTCGTTCGACTTTCCAGCGCCGGTGCCGACGGCTGCCGCCTCGTCGACGGCGTCATCGTCCCAGGAGGTTGCAGCGCTAGAGCAGCAGTTGCGCGACGCGACCGAGCAGCTTGGTCAGATGGAAGCGGAGATGCAGCGCGTTGCGACCGAGAAGGAGGAGCTGCGGCGGAAAGCCAGCGAGTCGTGGAAGCAGCGCACCACCGAGGTGGAGCAGCTCAAGCGCGAGAAGCACGCGCTCGAGCGGCGCGTGGAAGCCGCCAGCACAGACGCACAAGCGCAGGCGCAACAGGCTGAGCAGCGAGTGGCTGCGCTGCAGACGCGCATTGATGAACTCCAGGCACAGACGACCACAACGGCGTCATCCGACACGACCGACGGGGCAGCGGCCGAGACTGAAGCTCTGCGCGAACAGCTCGTGGAGAAACTGGCGGTAAACGAGCAGCTAAACGAGCAGTTGGCGGCTTATCAGGCGTCGTCGGACAAAGCGAACGCCACGATCCGCGCCCTCGAAGCGTCGATCGAGTCGCTCAACGCGGAGATCGAGCAGCTCACAGCGGAGGCGCAGAAATCGGCTCCACAAGCAGCACAAGCGGGAACGTCGATGGCTGATGTAGACTCGACGTCAGCCGAAGTGAAAATGGCCGCGTTGCAAGAGCGGATAGCTGAGCTGGAGGCAGCGAACGACACGCTCCAGCAGGAGCTCAGCACAGCGGCGAGTGCTAGCGCTGCCGCCGCCAGCACCGACAACAGCCAGGACGTCGCAGCGTTGCTGGATGAGCTCGAGCGCGTGAAGATGGCGCGTGCAGAGACGGACCACGCGGCCAAGAGCCTCCAGGACAAGCTCGCGTCCAGCGACGCCAAGCTGGCGGCGGCGCGGAACGACGTGGAGCAGAACACGGCGGTGGTCGCAGCGCTGCGGGCGGAGATTGCGCGTCTGGTGGACGAGGCCACGCGCGAGGAAGGCGAGCACGCGGCTGCCACGAAGGCGGCTGCTGACATTCAAGCGGAGATGAACAAGCTGGAGGAAGCGAAAGAGGCGCTCGAGGAGCAGCTGGAGGTGCTGCGAGCCAACAACAACTCGAACTTGGAGAGCGTGGTTGGCGAGCTAGCGGCGGCGAAGAAGGAGGTCGCCGAGCAGCGCGAGTACACGAATGGCAAGATTGAGGTGCTCGTGCGGGAGCTCGACGCGGCGCGCAAGCAGAGCGAGGCGCTGGAGGAGGCGCTCGCGGAGAAGGACAAGCAGAACCAGAAGATGGCGGCGTCGCAGGCGGCGCTCACGAGCGAGGTCGTGACACTGCAGAAACAGGTGTCCAGCATGGAGCAGGACCTGCAGATGGCCGCCGAGGGGCTCGAGGCCCACGCGAGCAAAGCCGACGAGAGCGAGCTGCGGCGCAAAGAGACGGACGAGAAGCTCCAGAACGCGCGGCTGCAGATCGAGACGCTCAAAGACCAGCACCTGAGCGATCTGGAGATGATGCGCAGCGAGAAGGAAGCCGAGTTGGACCGCGTGCGCGGCGACCGCAGTCAGCTTCAGAAGAAGCTGGGCGAGTTGGAGGCGGCATTCAACGCCATCTCGCTCAAGTACTCGGCGCTGCAGGACGAGCTCGAGCGCGAGAAGAAGCGCGCGCACGAGCTGGAGACGCGGCTCGCGCAGCTCACCGCCGAGCTCGGCAACCTGAGCATCGACTTGGCCGAGACTAAGAAGGCGCTGTCTGATCGCATGGCGCTGGCCACGCGGCTGCAGACCGAGAACATGGGCTTTGCCGAGACGCAGGCCGAACAGGCCGCGCGCGTGGAGAGCGCGCTGCGCGAGGCAGCGGCGAGCAAGCAGATCGTGGCCGAGAGCGAGGCCAAGGTGCAGGCGGCCAAGGCCGAGGTGCACAAGTTCATGGCCGAGCGAGACGGCGCCGTCGACGAGATGGCCAAGCTGCTGCAAGAGATAGAGCACGAGAAGCAGAACATGACGCAGCAATTGGAGACCCAAGCGGCAAAGTACAAGGCTGCGGTCGAGGCCGAGAAACACGCGTTCCGGCGCGAGCTCGAGCGCGTGGAGAGCGACAGCAAGCACAAGTCCAAGCTCGCGCTCCACGCCGTGCTGGAGAAAGAAGCTGAGATCGAGCGCCTCTCCAAGCGGCTCGCGCACCTGGAAGAAGACGTGCGGTCGGGCGACGCCGACAACCGCAAAATCTTCGAGTTTGCGCAGATGCAGGCCAGTCGCGAACTCGAGGCGCGCGCTAACGGCGCAAAGATCCACGAACTCACGCGCGAGCTGGAAGCGGCGAACGCGCGCATCCACGAGCTCCAGTTGGACCAGTCGCGCCACGGTGAGGAGCTCACGGCGATGATGCAGACCCAGCGCCGCGAAGGGGTCAACATGGAATACCTCAAGAACGTGATCGTCCAGTACATGTCGTTCAAGCCGGGGTCCTCGCAGCAGCTGCGGCTTGTGCCCGTGATCACGACGCTGCTGCAGTTCACGGCCGCCGACATGAAAGAGGTCAAGAAGGCGTCCGGTCGGCGCAGCAGCTGGGGAACATGGGGGGCCGAAGTGCCCGACTACAAGCCCATCGCTGGGGTGGGAGCGAACGGTGCGGAAGCTGTCACCACCAGCCCGCACGCGCGGCGGCGTACGTCTCCACCAACGTCGATGCCCTCGTCCGGTTTTGAGAACCGCTCGATGCCCCCGCGCGCGTCTAGCTTCACATTGCCACCGCATGACGAAGACGGCGCCGCGTCGGGCGGCGATCCGGCTGCGGCGCACTGCGCGGATTTCTGAGTTGATTGTAATTCCACATTCATTGTCCATGTCCATCGCCTCCACTCTAACAAGCACTCCAACTGTACATACTAGAAGCCAATTTACCGTGCTCCCATCTTCCGATTCATGATCAACTCGGATGTTCGTCTGATCCCAATAGAAAATACCAGCCATGTATGTTGGTGACCGCGCTGCAACATCAAAACAATTCAAATGCAAAAGCACGCACCTTTTCGCTGCATCCACGCGAGACAGCCGCCGCGACGCGCGGTCGACGCCGCTTGCCTGGTCAGAATTCGAGCCCGCCGCGATCGCTGCAGCCAGTGGCGTCGTCGCCATGAAGCTTTGGTGACGCGAGAGCGATGCGACACGGTTGACGCTGCCCCAGAGGCCTGTGGCGGCGTTCTTCTTCAGCTCCAGCTTGCCATTGCTCGCGCACAATAGGCGCATCCACTCAAGGCAGTGGTCTATTAGGCAAAACAAAACGAAAATGTCAGCACATCGAATCTCATCAGCTTCCAGAATGATTGGTGGTGTGAGCGTACCGAGTGAATCGCACTTGAGCACAAAGCGGTCCTGGTGAGTCTGGTGCGAGGCCGGTGACGACGTGGCTGCTCCGCTCGGTCGCAGCGTCACCACGCACGCGGTCTTCGCGCCACCCATGTCGTTGTCCTCGAGTTCCGTGCACGAGCGCACTTCCGAGATCTCCTTTGTCGCGAACGAGCCCAAGATGTCGGGTTCTTCGTCGTACAGATGGACGGCAAGAGAGAGCAGCAGCACGCGCGAGCTCGTGAGCACGAAGTATTTGGGAATCCACTTCTTGCCATCCCACTCTTGCAGGTTCGATGAGTAAATCACCGAAGCTTCGATTTGCATGCGCAGCAGCTCTTCATTGTCCTTGTGCGTCGAGAACGTGCTGCCGCGGCTGATAAACACGCCGCTTCCAAAAATGTCCGTCTTGTTCTTGCCCGACTCCAAGTAGCCGTACGCTCGCTTGACGTCCAGCAGCGCGTTGCGCCACATGACCGCCTCGTCATCTGTTCGAGGGATGATGACAACACTCATGCTGCCAGCTCCGAGCACCAGCTCAATGGCGTTTTCAGGCGCGTTGATGTAGGCGAATCGCACATCCACCATCGCGCGGCAGTCGATCACACCGTACCGAATTGCGCTGGCTTCGTCCGCGAGTACTTCGTGCTTGTAGATCGACAGTTCGTAGCCCCACTGGACGAAGTAGCGGAGACGAACACGCTCTTCGTTCGACGTGCGGTAATACAGCCAACCACTAGCACTGAATCCGTCGCTTTGCTGCTGTTTGCTAAGCATGCTGTTGCTGCTGCTGCTGCTACTGCGCTGACGGTCGGTGTCATCTTCAAAGCTGCAGGTCTTGAGCAGCTCACGCGGCAAAATCTGGATGTCACCGAGAGGGCTCAGCGTCGCACTGTGCGCTCCCTTCACAGACATCGAGTTAGTGCAGCAATCGTAGATGGCGTTGGCCCAGTCGCGCAAGGCCTCCTCGGTGTCGAATGCCAGCGAAAGCGCGTAGAAGTCCCCAGCGTCTTCTCGCTTGCCCTGACCTGGCGCTTCGCTCTCGCCACCCATGGCGGCCGGAATCGCAAAGCCGATCTCCAGCTGGAAAAAGTCGTCGCCACCCGTCTTGTTGCTCCGCGCGATCACCTTGGACATCCCAAGGTTGTAAATACAAGGCAACGACACCATACCAAGCGAGCGGCCGCCGCGGTCCGTGTAGAAAATGAGCTGGTGGTTCCGTAAAGAAAAGTAGCGCCGGCGGAACACTTGGTACAGGCTGTCCAGCTTCCACACCCACGCTTCTTTCGGCTGGGTACTCGCCCATCCTTCCGAACGAGTCGAGGCCTTCTTCAGGATGAGCTCCCCGCACGAACACATCACGAGCATCCACTTTTTCGCGCTCTTAGCGCTTTCCGCAACCAACTGGACCTCGTTCTCGCCCTTGACTTTGACCACGAAGCTGCCTTCTTGGAACCCGTCCGAGTGCACGTCTTCAATCTCCTTCAGCGAGATCGCGTCGACAGAATCCCCCCACTCGTTCATATGGTCCTCCTGCTTGTCGTAGTAGCTGAACACGCCGCTTGCGATCGAAGCGAAAGCGCTGCGTCCGCCGATGGTGAGGTATCCACTCATCTCTGTATACTCGGATGTCAGCATTTGGTGGACAAAATCGGCAGATGGTCCCATGCCAATGGTCGTCTCGAAATCGCTCAAATCCAGGCCGTTGCCCTGCGTGGATGTTCGTCCTCGTGACGACGGTTCTCCCTCCTCTTCGTGGTCAGACTCGCGAATCACGCTCATATTCAGCCCCGCGTTTTTCGCTCGCCGCTCCGCCAACATCTTTGCTTTTTGTGAGGCGGGATCATTGGGGTCTCTGTCTTGGGCGGACAGCTTCCCTCGAAAGTAATAGTCCGAAATCCAGATGAGCAGGGACAACCACGTCTCTTTTTGCGCAAACGTTTCCGCGACAATCTGTGGGCAAGCAAAAGCATCAAATCAACGTCAGTGATTGTCATCCACGCGACGACAACACGCGCAACTGCACCGATTCGTACCATCCACACGACGTCCTCAACGGTTGTCAGCTGGATCGTAAAATCCAAGTTCTCCTGATACCCAGACTCCGCCTCCCGCACGTCTTTGATCTCTCGCATGTTGAGCACGGTCGCCGCGAGCTCTGCATCGCCGTCTTCAACCTCGTACTTGAAGAAGAGCAACTGTTGCTCATGGAGCACTGCGAACCGGGGGTGATACGATTCATACCCGACCGTTCGCGGCTTCTTCAGGAAAAACCAACCTTTCGTCGCACTCTTGGTCACGACGTCTTTCAGACTTCGGTACAATGGAGGCTTTGCGTGGACGCGTGGGTCACAATACTTCAGCGGATTTGTGATGACACGAGCAACCGTCGGTCGGCCAAACTGGGATTCTGAGTTGCGGATGAAAGAGGATGACAGACCGTGGCTGTAACTGTTGCTTCGTGAGGGCCGTCTCGTGATTGAGGACAAGTCGTACTCGTGTCCTGTCAGCCGCTTAGTCTCTCGGCTGATGCTGGCTCCCCACTTCATCATGCGCTCCTGTGTTTCAAAGCACATGATAAACGAGCGTCGGTATTTCTGGACAGGACTATTGACCATGATGCCCAGCTCGAGCCTCCACGGCATCTGCATGTCTTCGGACTGCGGCGTCGAAGACGTCATCGCCGAATCGCTCTCTGGCCCCAACGCGATCGATGCTCCGCCGAAGTTGCTCGCCACACCAGTGAAGTTGCCAATGTCGACGTTGTTCCCAATGGTGCTGCGGCCACCACCGTCGGCCATAGCGTAGCTGGGCACGATGCTCACAATGCCGTCGCATCGAATGGTGCCCACGGGTCGCGCACGCTGGTCGGCCGCCTCTTCATCCACGTAATACATGAGTTTTCCATCGTCCAGGAGCATGAACTGGAACACCGCGAACGCCGTCGGGATGAGGTCGCCGAGCTTGCCGATCCGGTCGCTGAGCAGCACCTTCGGCTCCAAAATCGGGTTGAACTCGATGGTCGCGACCGGGTGCACGGGGATCGTGAGTCGCGGCGCCATGGTGTTCTTGTGCGATGAAGACGCTGACGGCGGCGGTGAGAACAACGGCGAGTTCTTGAGCAGGTCGATCCACTGGAGCATCTCGTCCTTGTTGCGCGTGTAGAACGTGAAGATGCTGCGCGTGCCTTCGAGTGTGACGCCCCACTGCTTCGGATAGCACTGCGTGAACGCGCTCACGGCCTCGCGCGTGTCGTTGATCGGGCGGATGTCGGTCACGTCGTCCATGCGGATCATCCACGTCGGCGCCGACGCGCGGCCGCCTTGCATGCTCGGTTTGTACAGCTTGAGCTTGCTGCCTTGAAGCTGGAGCATGCGCACGCGGTAGCGGTGCGCGGCCGGCTCCTTGGCGAGGATCCATCCTTCGGCGGTGCGGCTGGCGGTGGCGTCGGCGGCGTCGGTCGGCGAGGTCGCGCCGCTTCCGCTCGCGTCGATGCGCGAGAAGCGCAGCGTGAGCGGGCGCCCGGCGTTCTGGATGAGCTCGATTGCGTGGGCAAACTCCATGTTGGTGAAGTAGTGGTGGTTGATCGAGATGAGCAGATCGCCGACCTTGATGACGCCCGCGGCCTCGGCGAGCCCGACGCCGCCGTCGCCGCTGGCGCGCTGGAAGCCGCAGACCATGACCTCGTCGTCCACGGTGCCGCGCAGCTGCAGCCCGAGCGAGCCGGCCTGGTCGAACGTGACCGTGATGATCTTTTCCTTGGCATCGCTGTCGTCGCGCTTGCCGTCGTCGTCCATGGGGAGCGCCGCGGTCATGCGCATGCCGTTAGCGTCCGTGAAGCGCGAGGCGCTGGCGCCACCAGGCAGCAGCAGCATCTGCTGCGCGTTGGTCTTGCGCGACGGCCGCGGGATCACCGAGCTGCCGCGGATGATGGTCGACTCGGGCCGCTGCATGAGCTTGGGCTTGTACTCGCCGCGCAGCACGAGCGTGAGCACGGTGGCCCAGCGCACCATGTCTTCGCGGTCGTTGCCCGCGATGGTGTAGATGCGGTCGGCGCAGACGAGGTCCAGCGCGTGCTCGGGCGCGTCGGCCACGCTGGACGGCAGCACGGCGTTGACCGAGGCCAAGTGGATCTCGCCCAGCTCCGTCTCCTCGGTCTCGCTCTTGAAGTAGCGCAGGATCATGCCGTCCAGCACGAACCACCGCTTGCGGTACGTGTTCCCCGGCAGGTGGAGGCGCAGCACGCGCGAGCTGTTGAGCTTCTTGCCGCCGGCACCCACGTGCTGCAGGCGACGCTTGAAGTCGGGCTTGAGCAGGTAGCCCTTGGGGTTCTCGAGCCACTCTTGGTGGATGGCGCTGGTGATCTGCATCTGGTGCACCTCCCGCGACAGCTTCTCGTACGCGTTCTCCGTCGGCTCGGCGCCGTCGCTGTCCGTCGTCATGGTTGCCGCCCTGCCAGTTCACTAACTTAGGTTGCCATTCACAGCACAGCTGCTTGCTGCTTGCTTTTGAGGGGGGAGGGAAGGAAGGAACAAGAGTGAGAGAGTACTGCCACACCTGTGATATCGAATGGGACGGTAACTCAGAAGCTGCTATACGAAATCTCAACATTTAGAGTATCAATGGGCAAATGATTTTTTGTGGAAAAGAATCAGAAACACAATTTGTGACCCAAAATAACAAATTTTGCGACTTGAGTTCACAAGTCCTATGGCCAGCTCACATCAGCGACGTGAGCTCTGGCTGGGCGCCCCGCGGCATCTCGAGTCCGCTCGGGTTGGCCATTGGGAAGCGACGCAGAATGCGCTGCGCTGAAATCAAGTGCACTGGGAACGAGAGCCGCTCGTGCACGCCGTTGGTGACGAGCACTTCGTAGTACCCGGGGTAAGCCACGAGGTTCCCGGCATCGTCATGCAGACCGAGCGTTCGCTCCGTGACCTGGAAGTCGATTGTGGTAGCTTGCGCCTTTTCCAGATGCACGCGTTTGTACGCGAAGAGCTGTTGGTTGAGCAGCGTGGCGGGCCCTGTCGCCTGGATGGAGAGCGGACGGAAATACGCCAAGACCACTTCGTCGCCGGCGCGGCTGCCAGTGTTCTGGACCTGAATGCGGAACGTCACGTTCAGCGACGGCGTCACCAGCGCTGGCACTGTCAGCTGAGGTGTCACATCCATATCGCCAGAGGACGATGAGTCGTTCGCGTGCTTGGAGAACGTAAAATTGGTGTAGCTCAGCCCCCAGCCGAACGGGAACACGGGCACTTCCTTGTAGTAGCGGTACGACCGACCAGGGTATTCGGTCATGCTCATGCTCTTCATGTCGACCGAGTCGACATAGTTGGAGCGATACATGGTCACCGGTAGTTTCCCCCCTGGGTTGTAATCGCCGAAAATCACGTCCGCGAGAGCTTGCGAGCCGTAGAACCCGGGGTAGAAGGCCTCGATTACGCTATCGGCGTAGAGAATAAGCTCTTCCACACCGAGTACACCTCCGTTAAACAGCACGACGACGGTCGGCTTTCCAACTTTGCGAACTTCCTTGAGTAACTGCAGCTGAATGGCGGGAAGACTGATGGTCTCGCGGTCCAAAGGCTCGCGCTCGATCGACGTGTCGATCCCCAGGAACAACACGACAGCGTCGGCTGCCTTTGTGAGCTTGACTGCGGCTTCGAAGCGCGCTGTGGACGTGTCGTTGACCCCGCAGCCCTGCTCTAGGCTAGTGGCTTTCGCACCGTTGACCTTCTCGATCGCTTCGAACGGCGTCTGCACACAGCCCAGCTCTTTGTAGTCGCCGTGGCAGATCTGTCCGTAATAGTTGCCCATGATACCTTCTCGGGCGACCGAGTGTGGCCCCAGCACCGCCACTTTGGTGCCTTTCTTGAGCGGCAGCACGCCGTTGTTGTTCTGCAGCAGCACGAGCGACTTGCGCGTCAGTTTAACACTGAGCTTCTGGTGCTCGGGCTTGTTCACTTCGGTCGGCTTGACGTGCCAGTACGGCTGATCGTCGATCGGATCAAAGAGTCCGAGCTGGAACCGGAGCTTGAGCGTGCGGCGGATCGCGTCATCCACGAATTTGACGTCCACCTTATTGTCGTTGACGAGCGACTCGACGCAACTGCTGTACACGTTGCCGCTGTTCACGTCTGTGCCGCTCTTGATCGCGAGCTCTCCGGCGTCACACTTGCTCTTGGTGTAGTGGTGCTGGCTCCAGATAGCCTCGATCGCGCCGGAGTCGCTCGTGATGTAGCCGTCAAAGCCGAGCTCCTTCCGCAACACGCCCGTGAGCCAGTCGTTCGCGCACGTCGGAACGCCGTTGAGGCTGTTGTATGAGCACATGACGCCCTTGGCGTTGGCCTCTTCCACGGACGCGCGGAACGCGGGAAAGTACGTGTCGGCAAAGTCGTACTTGGACACGATCGCGTCGAACTGCATGCGGTCAACGCCCGCGTAGTGGTCGAACGAGTACGCGATCCAGTGCTTGAGCGTGACAACTGCCTGCAGGTACCGCTTGTCCGGTCCTTCTTGCAGACCGCGCGTGTACGCGACGCCGTACCGAGCGTTGATGAACGGATCCTCCGACGGGGTCTCCATATTGCGTCCCCAGCGTGGGTCGCGATTGATGTTGATATTTGGCGACCAGCAGTCGAGCCCCAGGTGCGGACCGCGCGCGTAGTTTTCGCGTGCGCCTTCGAGCCACAGCGCGCGCAGCTCCCAGCCGATGACGCGCGCCATGTCAAACACCGCGTCCGGGTCGAAGGCGGCGCCAATGTTGACAGGGTTGGGGAAGTTGGTCGCGCACCGCGAGCCGCACGTGGACTGCACGCCGTGGACGCAGTTGGCGCCCCAGTTGTACTCGGGGAGCCCGATGGACGACATGTTGCCGTGCGGACTCGCACGCGCCGTGAGCAGCAGCGCCTTCTCCGCCAGCGGCAGGCGCGCGAGCAGGTCGTCGACGCGCACAGCAAGAGACATAGATGTGTTGCAGAACGGTAGTTGTGCGTGATCACCCGTGCATGCGCGAGGGATCTCAGCTGTCGCCACTGGCGCCAGGCCTATAGCCATGGCGGCGGCGGCGGCGAGCAGAGAGCGCATGGCGTTTTGCTTGAGATCTTCTTCTGTGGATCTCTTCGATTGCGGCTTTGAAGTTGCCATGTGGTCGAGAATAGAACGGGAACACTGTCGAAAATGTCGAGAAAGGAGCTTTGTTCCGTGTTTGATATGGACGCTAGGGATAATGCAGCCACTTAAACTGGCAAGGTGAGAGAGCTTTTGGGGAACAACGGCTTGTATAGACTTTATAACAGAGAGGGGAACCACGACAGCTACACTACACTGGAGCACTTCGTGCGTGCTGGATTTTAACAACATACTACCATGTAGCCATGGAATGGCTTCAGTACGTGGGTGGCAGATCTACGCCTGGAAGATTCCGTCCGGCGTGTGCTGCACTCCTGATACCGCCGCGTTCGAGTTGTGGACGTTGTCGCTGGCCATCGCGAGTGGCGCAAGGAGCTGCGGGAAGGCCGCGTAGAGCGGACCGAGAATGCCGCCTGGGTTCTTCACGCCCGTGTCGGGGTTGATGTCACCGCCGCCAGGGCTGATGACGCCGCCGGCGCCAGGGTCAGTCTGGTGAACCTCACCGTTGTGCTCAGCACGAAGTCGACGAGCCTGGAAGATTCCGTCCGGTGTGTGCTGCACACCTGATACCGCCGCGTTCGAGTTGTGGACATTGTCGCTGGCCATCGCGAGCGGTGCGAAGAGCTGCGGATAGGCCGCATAGAGCGGACCAAGGATGCCGCCGGGGTTCTTCACACCCGTGTTGGGGTTGATGTCGCCACCGCCAGGGCTGATTACGCCGCCGGCGCCATTACCGGCTTGGTGGACTTCACCGTTGTGCTGGGCAAGCAGTTGGCGAGTCGGCGGAGAGATCGCAGCTGATGCGATCTCGCTGGAGGCAGTGACAGAGGTCGAGAAGGTGGAGACCGCAAGAACGCACACGAGAAGCGAAAGTTGGCGGAGGCTGACCATTGGTGCTGGTAGTGAGGATGTTCTGGCTTGTGCGACGGGAGGAAAGTTGCAGAATGACCGAAGTGGCTGACAAGCAGTGCAACGTACTCGTCCATCAAAGTGCCTTCCAACCCAGCACAACTCCGGTGGCGTCCATCCGATCGAGAAAGTCTGCATGAGCTCTTCAAGCGGTAGTGATCTTGTACTTGCATCATCATAATGCAATGGATCTTCGCTAGTCCCCAGACTGTCAGACAGGCTGAAGTCCAAGCGCCGACCACCTGGCAGTTGTCCATTGTGGCTTCAGCCCTTCAGCCCTGTCAGCCCACGAGGTTCACATGGTGGCGCGTTCCACTTGGCGAACTCACTTCTACAGTCGAGTCACATCCCCTCAACAACCGTTCCGTCCAAAACTCAGTTGGATTGGACAGATCACCAGATGTGGAGTAGAGTCTGTAAAGACAGGATACTATGCTGGGCAAAAAACGTCCAGAACCGTTGTTATAGGCTGAGATAACCACGTTGTCAAACTGTCCCATTTGGGATATTCGACATGGAATATTGAGGTACGGGTATCTTAATCGTTAGCGAGACATCAGCTCATGCTGAGTTCTGGTGTGGCGGGCCACAAACCACCCACAGACCACGCGTCCCCTTTCGTAACGTTGGGAACTGTCCGCCACAACCACACAGAAGCTCGGCAGCTGTGTCATCAGGGAGAGATCGGGCCGAAGTCACTGCTGCAAGCTCCCTGGCTGGGGCAACTCCAACAAGCTGAACAGCCCCCTGATGGGGCTCTTCCGACTCTAGTGGTCGGACAGCTCAAGGGGTCCGCCATTAATTCGAAGCTCGTCACCGGGAGAATCACTTTATAATTTTGCATCCATCGCAACAGCCACCCACCAGCAGTCACCGCCACCACCCTCCACCACCATGCCTTCGTTCAAGACCATCGCTCTGTGCCTCGCCTTCGCTCTCGCCACCGCCACCGCCTCCACCGCTGCCGATGCTGTCGCTGTCACTCCTGCGGTGTCGCGCAACCTCCGCGCTCAGCACCAGACCGACACGCCCCACAACGAAATTGGCAGCGACGCCGTGCAGAATGTCAACGTGCAGCCAGGCGCGTCGACCACCAACGTCAACGTGACACCGGGCACGGTCAACACCAACGTCAACATCACACCCGGCACGTCAACCACCACGATCAGCGGCGTGGCCGCTCCGGCGCCGCCGCCTCCCGCCCCTCAGCCCATGGCTGCTCCTATGGCTGCTCCTGCGCCTGCACCCAAGCCCGCGTCCGGTGGTGGCCTTGACTTTGGAAGTCTCTTGGGCGGCGGTGGGAGCCCTCTTTCGGGCGTCGCGACGATGGCCCACGTGGCCCACGGCGCGTTGCTGGGCCACACTGGCTCGGTGCCGAGCTCGTACATGCAGGGCGGCGGCCACTAAGTGGCTTGAAGCCCCATTCGCTCAGTGATCTTGTCGTGGTTTGACTTTGTTAGTCGTCTAGAAATGTGTAAAATGAAGTTTTGTCAACTCCACACACAGAGTAGTTGTTTCTCACGGTCGATGTAGCATTTCTATCGCGGCAGCGGCCGCTTCTTCATCCACTCGGTGACTGTCGGCTGCTTGTGAAGGTGCTCGTGCTGGAGATCTTTTTCGTATCCGTAATTGAAAAACAGCTACAATGAAGAAAAAAAAGGATTCATCAGAATGAGAAAACCCGTCCGACCGCCACCGCCTTTGACTGCATTCCGCACCTCAGTATGACGACCTAGATCGCGCGCCGCGTACAAGCCGATCCGATAATCGCTGTTCACATTCATGATCTTTGGGTAGCAATTGGGCTTGAGCGAATCGTTGATAAACTGAGAAAAAAAAATTCAACACCGAGAACCAGTTAGACACCCGTATCCACACAATTGGAGATCTGTTTCCGTACCCGCGTCTTGTTGCCCTTGCGCGTGGCGTCCACAACAGTGTTGGTGTCGAGATTGAAGAGATAGCTGCGATTGAGCTTGTCGTAGACGGCGCCGCGGCGCTCGGCTTCAATCTGCGTCACCAACTCGCCGATGTACTCGATGATAAACTCGTCTTTGGTCACGTCGTCATCCACGAAGAGCCCCCAGCCAGCGTTGGGCGTCGTCGACCGGCCGACGCGCACGTGCTTGCGCTTCCGCATGCCCACATTGCGGTTCTGGCACGAAGTCTCGCTCTTGGCGTCGGCAGCTTTTCTAGATTCGGCGCTATTTCCAGCGTGCAGAATCTGCTGGTCCTCGCAGCACACCGAGCACAGGTCGAGGTCGCACTCACGGCCGTTCGCAAAGCACGGGCACGCCTTCGTGCGGCATCGGCCTCGCAGGCAGCGACAGCCAGCGTAGAAGATCTTGCACTCTTCGTGGACGCACGAGCAGAGCTTGGAGCAGAACCAGCCATGCACGTGGCAAGAGCAGCTATCGTCGCACGGCCCGAGGTGGGCGCACGGCGTGATACTGGCCATATGAATCCAGGTTGTAAGCAACAGCAGTTGGGGGCAGAACCAGCCCTCAGCTACGTACGGAATCTGAATAATGTCGCGCTCTTTGGACTCGATTTCTACGATACGACAAGCGCAAAACCAATTAAGCACGTCAGCAGCAGTCGCAGCCGCACGAGACCTCGAGGTCCAAAGAGGTTGTAGCACAAAAGGCACGTGAGCCCACGTGTGCTCGTGTCCTCGCAGCGTCGTGGGAGGAAACAGTCGCGCGTGCGTTTGCTGTGTGTCCCAAGTGAGCCTGGTGGCAGCGACCGCTGGGTCTTCGCCAGTCGCTGCGTATCTGAGGCGGACAATTCTGACTACACGTGCACATACGTACGGGTCAAATGCGCGATGGACGGTCGAAATTTGCTCTTCTTGGACTTTTTCGCAGACCGCCGTGGGTGCACGCGCGGCTTGTGCTGTGGTGATACAAAACCACACGTACGTCAGCCACCCAACAGCCAACGAAGTCCTAGAAGGCGACGCACATCGATCGCCACCTTGTGGTCGTTGATGCCGTGGTGCTCGCAGAACTCGGCCACGTCGAGACACGTCTTGTCCTGGAGCATCTTGGCCATGTCGCAGAAACTGCCGCTGCAGATTAAGTACGCGCGCTCGCACAGAGCGCGATCTGGAGCCGTCCAGCCCATCGCTGACGACACGAGTCGCGACTTGGAGAGGTGCGCGCTCGACTGCGTCTGCCCCAGAAAGCACTGGTTGCCGCAGTTGCGCGCCATGGCGCCGCGCTCGCTCTTGCTCTTGGTCAGCTGATACACGGCGTTGCTTTCTCCAATAATCTATACGTCAGTCATACAGACACAATCAGTACACCGGTATTGAAAGCAGCCTCGGAGGGAGGGTTAAACACGGCACCAGCTTCGGCACGTCATCGGGGTTGTACGGGTGGTAGTCACAGTCGTAGATGTAGCAGCGCCGACAGAAAAATTCTGGAAAAATGAACAACACTTGAGTGTCAGCTCGGTTGCTTCTCGCCCACACAACACGGTCTCACGTACTTCGAAATGTGTCGACGACGCCTTCATAGCCGACCTCCGACGCGGCCTCAGACTCTTTGTTGCGCGTCCGGTTCTTCTTGGCGGCCGCGACCTTGGGCGCGTTGCGTATCAGCTTGTGGACTTCAATCACCACCTACATTGGAGAAAATACCCCTGTTCATACCCCACACGACAGCATGTTCTCTCCACCAACAGCTTCAACTCACATTGGACTCGACTTGGATCGTCCGCGCGACCACCTTGAGGTCGGAGATTTCCAACTCCCACGTGTCCATGAGCTGCCGCAGCACTGCATGGCACAGCTCTTTGACGAAATCCACTTCGCTCGTGCTCGTACCCTGCAGCCGACTACGTACGAGCGTGGGTATCCAATTGATCAGACTCTCAACGCCACAGCATAGTCGCTCTCGCTCACACGGTCCACTCACTTGAGCTGATAGTACTCCGAGACCACGTCGTCGTCGTCGTCGTCGCCAAAGTAGGGCTTGTGCTGTAGATCCGGCTGGTCCTCGACGTCGTAGTTCTTGACGATGCCCGTCCACATCGTGGCCGACGGCAGCGGCGGGATCTTGGGCAGCGCGACCACGTAGCGCTGGAGCGTCGCGCTCTCCGAGGGCGTGCGCACGTCGACGCGCGCGATCTTGCGCATGCGGTCGGGCGCCGCTTCCATCTCAGACGCTGCGAACGCCACACACAGTTGTTGTGGTGGGCAGGCTCGGTTCAGAACAGCCATAGAGACAAGCATACGGCTTGGTACGTACTGTGGCCGCGCTCGACGTTCTGCCAGGCGTCCAAGTGCGGCACACACAGCACCGCTGGGTACTGGATCCGCTTCTGCGCCTGTCGTTGGTGGTGCAGGTCGATCGCCACGCGGTTGGCGGCAATGCGTTCCTGAGGCACCAACTCGTTTGAGTAAAAAAAAAAACGGGCGAGTGGCCGCCGCTGCCGCTGCCACGTACGCTGGTGCGGCGCTGGAACGCGCGCACGAACTCGTTGTACGCGAGCACTGCGTGGTCGCGCAGCTGCTGCTCCAGCTCGTCGTCCGAGCCGTTGGCGTCCGCGGGCGCTGGAGTCGCCTCGACGCCCATGCAGGAACAGGTTGTAGATTGGTGGTGGTTTAAAATCTCGGCGGCAATTGGTCTCCAGTACGAAATGAAGGACCTGGGTGGGGTCTGGAGCTCTGTACAAGAACATCCTTCTAGTAGAGAGTGCAGACGGTAGTTGTACCAAAACAAGGCACTTTATCACAAGAGAGTACATTACAAGGAGACTGGATCGGAGCTCGTGGATGAAAGTGTAGCAATGCCCCACTTGCCCTGTGAGCTGATAAGTTCGGAGGTTGCTTGCAGCTGCAAAGCTGCAAATAGCTGCTGCATGTGGTGGGGCTTCCTGTGTGTTCGCTCGTGTTGAAAGCGCCGCTCGTATAAATAGAGAGCAAGAAGCGGTACGGCGGGACAGTTGAGTCTTGTCGCGCGCATCAGGGCGGCCGCGATTCCAAGCGATTGCCGTGCATGCCTGGACGGCTTCGACACGCTGGCGCAAGGCATGCCGACACCGAGTCCCGCAAGCGGGGCCCCGCATGCGGCGACGGGCGAGCTGCATCGAGCGCGGACGGCGCGGACGTCGTTTCTCACGCGCATCACGCAATTCCCGACCAAACACGTTTCGGTCATCCCCTACGCGCCCGAGCGACTGAGCATCACGCAGGACGTGCTCACGCCGACCATGCAGGAGGCCTTGGCCAACGCGGTAAGGTGCATGTGCATTGCTTTTTTGTCTCCCTCTCTCTCTCTTACTCCTTGTGTGTTCGATGGTCGCGTATCTGACCATTTTGTTGTGTCACTATCCCCAGCACAAGGCCCGCAGTGGGTCTGCGTTTGGCAGTCTGACGACGAGCCAGAAAAAGATGAGCCTCGGCCCTCGCGGAGAGACCGGCGGCGATGCATCAGCGCAGCCGCCGCCTCAGGATAAACGAGGCAACACGCTCTTTGCCGCGCTCAAGATGCGCCGAGCGCTCCATCGCGCCAAAGCCGGACGCGAAGCAACGGCCGCGCCAGAAGCCAAAATGGACGAGACGCAGGCCAACATCGACCGCCACATCAATGTGCTCTCCCGGTACAAGATCCGCCGCGTCGACATCACGGAGGGCGAGATCACCACACTGAGCGGCATGGGCTTCTTCATGGTAAACCCGCACAGCACGATGTTCAAGCTGTGGCAGTTGAGCACGCTCGTGATCATCATCTACCAGAGTATCTTGCTGCCGTATAGCCTCGCGTTCGGCTGGAACCAGACCCCGATCATTGACACGGCGACCAACCTCATCTTTTTCAGCGACATTCTGATCGCCTTCAACACACCGGTGGCGAGGTCCAACGACGAGAGCGACTACATCACCAATCGGTGGGAGATCGCGCAGATATACTTCAAAGGCTGGCTGTTCTTCGACGTGCTTGCCTGTATTCCGTTTGACAATCTGCTCGTGTGGATCAATAACTACGACAGCTCGAGTGGTGGCTCCAATCTCAACGTGCTCGGGCTGCTCAAGGCGCTGCGCATCCCTCGCTTGCTGCGCCTCGTGCGGCTGCTGCGCGTGATGAAACTGCTCAAGATCCGACCCGAGTTCCGTCGCTGGCTGCAGTACTCGCGCCACGCCAACCTGCTGCGGCTCGTGCGGCTCGTCATGTCGTTTCTTATCTTGAACCACTACGCCGCGTGCATTTGGTACGGCGCCGTCGCGAGCGACGAAATGAAAGCGCACCAACAAGGCAGTCGAGACTCCAGCCACATGTACGTCGTATCGTTCTACACGACGCTGCTTGTGATCCAGGGGCAGAACTTGGATGTGCTGTACACCGACGGCGAGTATCTGTTCTGCATCGCGATGATGCTGTTTGGCGCGATCGTGATGGCAGTGGTGTTCGGCAACGTCGCCATGCTGATTGCAAACTACTACGAGAACCAGAGCAGCCACCAGAAGAAGATGGAGTGGCTCTTCTCCAGCATGCGTCGAATGAAGCTACCCATGGAACTGCAGAACCGCATCAACGACTACTACCAGGCCATGTGGGAGCGCCACGGCACGCTGGACGGCGCCGTCACGGCCTTCATTCCCGAACTGTCGCGCAATCTGGCGTACGAAGTGGAGCTCTTTCTGCGCATGGACATGATCAACCGCGCGCCTATCTTCCAGAGCTGCAGCGCCAAGGTGGTGCAGGAGTTGGTCATGGAGCTCGAGCTGCAGGTCTTCATGCCGGGCGACTACATCGTCGTGCGAGGAGAAGTCGGCAACGACATGTATTTCGTCCAGAACGGCTGCTGCGAAGTCACCAAGGACCTGGCCCCTCAGGCGACGGCGACGTCCCAACAAATTCGGCGGGGCACGGTCGACGTAAGTGCGAACGAAGTGATTTTAAAGACGCTCGCGCAAGGCGACTACTTTGGCGAGATCGCGCTGCTGATGAACTGCAAGCGCACGGCAAACGTGCGCGCGCAGATCTTCTCGGAGCTGTGCGCGCTCACGCGAGAAGTGTTCGAAAACATCTCGTTGCGCTACTTGGAAGACCGCAACATCATCGAAAAGTTCATCATGGACAAATACGACCCGAGCATGCTGCAGGCAGCGATGAAGCAGTCGCAAGAGCTGACCATGCGGTCGTCCGGAGGGGCCATATCCTCCGCGTCCCGCTCCAGCAACTCGAAGCACGCGACACCTCCCAGCCATGACGGCGATAGTCTTGATCTTTTAAGGCGGATCGACGAACGATTGCTCAAACTGGAGGTTCAAATAGACCGCGAATCCAAGGACCGCCGCGAGTCCGAAGTACGCGTGTCCGCGATGGTCGCCGGGCCGCGGCTCTCGACCCACAGCGAAGCTGAACGCGTCGACTCTCGCGCTGACTCGCGTGCCGACTCGCGCGACGACTCGCGCGTCACCTCTGGTGGCGGGACCGAGTACGTGCTGTATGAGCCCGAACGCATGTCGCAGCGGCATTTACTCTTGCCACTCCATCGTGGGAGCTCCAAGAGATCGCAAATCTTGGAGGTCGGCTCGATGGCAGAAGAGCAGAAAGTCGTCGACGGTGAAGCCACCGAGGACAATCTTGACCAGAAGCGCAACGTGTGGAAGCGACCAACTGTGCACCGTGCGGGAAGCTGGCGCAATGCGCGACGAGAAGGATCCGCCGACAGTCTTCGACTTCGAGGGCTTGCGAAAGCCCAGGCGGCGACGGCAGCGCGCCACTCCAGTCGCGCGACTTCGCTCACAGCAGCGATCGCAGCGTCTGAGACTGTTTCCGTGCACCACAGCTCGCTGCGCAAAGAGCCGTCACTGCGTGGCTTGGTCACTCCGTCGGATCAAGCGACTGGCGACGATCGGTACGACAGCATCGAAGACGACCGGTATGTGCTGTCAACCGATTCGCTCGACGACCTTGCGAACACTTTTGCGCAAAATGAGCAACGAGAAGGTACACCGCCATCGACAGACTAGTTTGCCAGAGAGCACAACTGCCTGAAACATCACTGGGTTAGAGTTGCCCACCGATCGTTCAGTTCAGCCATTGAAATCCTTCAAACATGAATGTTTCCCATGCTCGTCAGACACGATAGCTGTGGCCTTGAGCCGATACAGATCTCCATTGCCTCGCCCGAGTGACGTCAAACCAAGCTGTCGCTGTATATTTAGCGACTACATTCGAAGCCAACTCGTGCGGTGCATGCGGCTCTTGGATTCGCCGAAGCGAGCTTCACAATTTTAGCGACCTCGTCTGAGCACGCTTTCTTGGCTCAATCCTTTTCTCGCGCTCCATTAAGCTCGCAGGGGAATCCAAGTTGCCCATCTCTGAATTTGAGAAGCTGAGCACAACACGCCCGTCGGCAGCCATGTTTCTTAGCGGACCTCTGCACGCCCGAAGCTTGGCTCCTCAGCCTCCGCTAGCTCCAGAGATCGAAGGCCATCTCAAGAAGCTCAAGCGCAAGACGAGCAACCTCACCGGCAGTTGGAACAAGCGATGGTTCTTCGTCGACCCAAAGCGCCTCGAGTTCGGGTACTCGGCGACCAAAGCTCCCAACATGCCAAAGAGTACGTTTCCACCACTCGGTTTGCTGCATCAATGGCCGATACCGCACTCATGCCGACTCTGTTGTTGGGTGTCTCAGGCTCTATCTACTTGAATGACATCACCGCTGTGCTCCAGTTTGACGACACGCACTTCCAAGTTGAGAGCCGCACGCGCAACTTTTTCTTGTGCGGCGAAAGCAAAGCGAGCACGACGTGCTGGGTCAGAAGTCTGGACGAGTACTGCAAGAAGCTCCGCGAGTACGAGAAGGAGATGGCCAGGGTCAGTGTAGCCAACTCCGCGTCGGTCGTGTCGGGATCCGAGTCGCACCCGTCGAATCAGGCGAAGGTTGGCAAAAAGCCGATTCAGAAGAAGAGAGCACCGCCCAGCCGCGAGAACCCTGCGCGCGATTCACTGCAAGACTCGTCTTCGTCGGTCTCGGTGTCCAGCTCTTCGAACCTCACTGAGGAGAAGCTTGGTCGGCACGCAGCGGTTGACGAGGTGGCAGCACCTGACGAACACCGAACACCGTCGCCGAGCGCTTCGTCCAATCGCCACGAGCGCCGTGAAACGAAGCCACAAGGGACGGCAGAGCCAACACCTGACCGCTCGCGCGAACGAGAGCGGGGGCATGGCACACGCGGTGCTGAATGTGATCACGAGCGTCTAGGCCGCGACTCGGCCCAAGACAAACACGGAGGACGAGATGCTGATCGATCGACCTCTTCGCAGCGGCGCGGCAAGAGCAAACCGATGGGCGCTTCGTCGCACTCGAACGCTACTCGCACGTCTAATCGACCGAGCTCCGGAAGCGCCAACCCGGGATACGCTGCCCATCCCACGCATGGGTACGTCATGCACGCGTGGATGGATGAATACGAGAGATAGACATGCCATCAACCGTAGACTTACTGACAAAACGCGCCTCGTCTTCCATACACATCCCTTCCTCCTTCTTGCACACGAGCCTTTGACATTCTACGGTTCTTCGTGCAGCTTGCTTTCTGTAGTTGGCCCGACGGCCACTTCGCCATCGTTGGACGGCGCCATCGTTCCTTTCCGGCGCGCACGCCAAAGCTTCCGCATCGCCGATCGAGCCGACTCGTCCACCACCCACTGTCGGTCGCGCTTGGAGAGCACGCCGCACTCGCGACTTCGCTTCTTTAAGAGCGTAAACTCGTGCGAGAACCAGTTGGTGAACTCGGCAAAGGAAATCGCTCCGGAGCGATCGTCGTCCATCATGTTGATCACGTCGTCGACCTCGTCGCCCGAAAGTGGGATGTGGAGACGCGTCATCAGTTCTTGCGTACGCTCGCGGCTCAATTCCTCCCGGCCGTCGACGTCTAAGAGCTCAAAGATGTCGTGGATGTCGGCCAAGAGGCGCTCGTGCGGGTCCATGTGCTGCTCGCGGTGGCGCGCCACTTCTTTCAGACGATCTGCGATGATGTGTCCCTCTCGCTTCAACTGCTCACGGCCCATTCGGCTTTCTAAGTAAGCCTTGAACGAGTCAAATGACTCCATCTCCATGTTCCATGCAGCTTCAGTCTCATTCTCACCAGTGGCTGATCCGACTCCCGATACTTGCACGGACCCGTACTTAGCCGCGACTGTGCGAAGCTCCAGCGTCAACTTGCGAGGGCGGCGGCCGCGACGCTGTGCGAGCTTTCGGCGATACGCTCGCTGCACCGTAACCGCAGCGCGGTTCCACTTGAGGAATGCTCGCTGGCGACGCGCGAGATGCTGGCGGAACGCGCATTGGATGGCGATAGCGGCACGGCACTCGAGCCTCAGACGTTGTAGCATTGTCTTGGCCAGCATGCCTCTGAATGCGCACTGGATCCTGGTCGCGACAGAATCCACGGTTTGCATGCGCTGCTTGGCATTGTCTTGAAGGAACTTGAAATACTTGACAGCGCTCGCGATCGCCTGCACGAAAATCAAAAGTGATCGGCATGCCCGAGTTGGCGCGTGGATCCCGCTATGACTGTCCAAAGCGCTTGCGAATCGACACGCGTTGAGCAGCATAGTCTTGATATAATTCCCTGCACGAAGCACAATGGGCCATTTTGCGGCGTTTCTTGGGTCGAGCTCGAGAATCTTCCGTCCAGCACCGGCTCGCAGGTATTCCGTCAGAAGTTCCTCGTCTTTTTCGGGAGGCGCGTCCATCGCGACTTCTTTCTTGTAGCCGCAAAGCACCAGCGCCGCCCGCACGAGCACAACAGCGGCGGTGCGCAAGCGCGGGTCATTGCGAGCGAACACCGAGAAGTGAGGAGCCGAGGCCGATTGGGGAGGGAGGAGCCCTGGGCGAATATTGGACGCCACAAGATGGCTGATCTGGTCGCGGGACGTGGCTTGAACGCCTGTGAGATAGCTGCGAATGTCTGTGTCGAAATGGACGAGCTGCTCTCGCAACTCATCTCGCCCTTTCGACCAGCAAGACAACACGTGAAATCCACCGCCGCCGAACTCGCCTCCTTCCCCAATCGTAGCGGCTTCACCAAACCCTGCGCCGTTCCACTCTTCGTCTCCACGAGGGCTGGCGGCAAAGTCAGCAGCGCAGCCACGACTTTCATCGATGAGTTGGCAAACTTCCGCGGAAAGTTGCTCCTTCGGGTCGTAACCGTCCGGAATCTGGCGCTCCACGGTGAGACTGAGCACTTCATCTTCGTGGCGCCCGCGTATTAGAACGTGGAACTCGGCTGTTGGCAGCGGTGCTAGTGCGATGATTGTCGGTGCCACTGGTGACGATACGGATGATGCGCTGGTCTGAGTTGCTTTCGTCCCGAAGATTCGCGGTCGCTTGAAGAACGGCTTCTTGGCGGGTGGATCCGTCGATTGTGTTGTTGCAACGTTGGAGCCCCCTTCTGTCCGAGAAGGAGACACGAGAGCAGTTTTGGCTCCGGATCGAACAGCCGCGGCCTTAGTCATCGTGACTGAACATCGCGTCGATGTTGATCCACGACATTCATGATGGAACGCCGAGGCTCTATCCGCTAGCTTCCCAGTGATTTGCGTCCCGGGTAGCCATTTGGTCGGTGGCATCAGACAGCCAGTGACAGCACTCACAGTGCCGGATTCTTCATTCGAGCCAGGCTGGACACGCAGCAAGACGGCATCTTTGGCGTTCAGTCGGTCTCGCGCGATGAAGAGCAATTCGACATCAAATGTCTCGAGGACGCAGGCGCGGAAGACATTGCGGTAAACGTCCGATGCCACGGCGCTGAATGCAAAAAAGAACTGGCGCTGGCGGAGGGAAAACGCACGGGGGAGCTTGGAAGGTGGCTTGGTTTCATCGTGGCTGTAGACGCATAGAGCGAGTTTGGGGGCAGCCATGAGCTCGCAATCGAGCATCGCTGCCATACAATCGCACGCATAAGCCCCTTGCTTTTCTCGACCAACGCTTGGCTCCAGTGCAGCCCGACTCTGATCCAACGTGCGCGGAAGATTCGTCATCGGCAGCTGCACGTGCTGCTCGTAGTGGATCTCTTGGCCGACTTGCTTTCGTTCGCAGCCGTTCACAAAGCAGAAATGAGGCGAGACTGAGCCGCGGATGGGGCGTCTCGTCGAGCAGCGATGCCAGCTCCGCACTTTGAAGTGGCCGGTAAAGTCATTCGCAAGTTCGAGGATTTGTTGCGAGTGGAGCACGTTAACATCGCGGCGCAGAATCTCGTGGAGAAGCGCGAAATACTCGCGAAAGTTTTGGTGGCGTTGAGTCTTCAGTCGACAGAGCTGGTCGTACGAGTGTCGGTAGCGCACTGACAGGATGGTGGACTCGAGTTGCGACGCGCTCTCCTCGAGAAAGTACCCGACGTCTCTCTCCAGCCGCATGTGAGTGGCGTCAAAAGCGTCCGTGCTAAGAGAATCGAGACACAACACACGGTCTTCACTCATCGGAATCGCGACGTACACCCGCTGGGCTCGCTTCGACGTCAGAGGACGCAGCAGCTGCTCGTTCTTGGCCTCCAGAAGGTGGACAACCGCGCGATGTTGGTCACGAAGGCTTGTCACGCTGGTCAGCGCCTGGTTTTCGGGTGAGGCCAAGTCGAGTTGCACTCCTCTCATCAAACTGGAATCCGTTGAAGCGATGAATTGAAGCGAGTTTCCTCCAACACAGCGCTCGCCCAAATACGCGTCGCCAGGGATTTGGCTCGCGGCTTGTGCCACGATGTTTAACGCATCATTCACGAAGTGGGCGAGTCCTTCGAACGCCATCGACGAGGACGCTGTCCGCTCTAGCTCGCCACTCATCTCGATGAGCTGTTGCTCCGCGCTTCGCCTTGCCACGACTCCGCACACGCGCAGATTCACGCGCTCCACAAGCTCGTCGACCAGAGGCAGGATACTCTGGAGGAATTCTTGGTCATACGTCCAGTTTGCCCCACGAACGCGGCGAATGACGATCGCAGTCTTGAGCAATCGGCACGAGGAAGACCAGTCAACGTGGCCGTTTCCGGTTGAATCGACGTCTCGGATGTCGAGACATTGGACGACAACCACTTCTGCGTGGCTTGGAAGAGAAAAACAGCGCGACTGCTTCGAATCGTTCCTGCGGAGGCTGTCGCGAATTTCTGGCTCAAGGTCAGCGATGCTTGCTGACAAACCACCAGAGTACGCGTCCACTTGCGACTTGAGCGTGGCCAGCGGCGCATCGGCTCCATGAACGCAGCTCCACGACAGTTCTTCATCGTAGCAGAGGACGCTGAGCTCGATCGCCGTGAGCACGTTTCTGGAAATGCAGCTCAGCAACTTGTAGAACACGACACGAAATGTTGACCGATTGCCCTCGAAGAGCTTCGAGATCTCGCGCATGGTCTCGGCAGCGGTGAGTTGTCGGATGCTTTCTCCCAGCAGATTCGCCATGGTCGTAAGGCATTGCATGACGCCATACTCAGGAATGGAAGAAGAGTAAATACCCCCATCAGCCCCAGGAAATGTGTCGACAGATAAAACCCCGACGAATGGGATTGGAATACACACAAATGGCCCCTTGCGGCCGTGAGCTTGAGACGGAGTGAACCACCGCAGTTGATGGAGAAGCTGTGCGGTCTGAAGCTCACTCGAGTCAAACTGCTTGCGCTCGAGCTCTGGAATCACAAGCGGACGCTGCGAGAGGAACACCTTGAAGGACACGCTATCGACCGCGTCCACCCGCTGGTTCAGCATTTCACTATCTGTCGTCGCACTCAAGAAGACTATCGACGAGCACAATGGCTGCACGATGCCAATGTAGGCGTCTACGCCGTTTAACGCGCTTTCCACTGCGTGGAGGACGATATGCTGCACGTACAGCGGGCCGACAGACTTGCCAAGGTCTTCACAGGCGGCCATCACGCGAACGACCGCTTCTTCTCGTCTGCGGCGACGAAGCAGTCGAGATTTCTCGCGCACAGACTGGACGGCATCGCCCACGAATGCTGCAGCTCGTTGGAGGAAATCGACGAGACCAAACTCTGGCTGAGCCTCTCCACTGGTACGAGCGTACTGTTCCAGCGTGTCAAGCGCCAGGATGCCAATCGACCCAACAGGCACCGCAATGAAGGGCCCTTCGAGTGCCTCTGAGGGGTCAGCAGAGAAAACGCGAAGCTTCGCACCACGGTCGCTAGCTCGTTCCACTTCTTCTCGAGTTGTAGGCGTGATCACCACTGGATTCCCAGAATCGAGCGCGTGGAAGCTGAGGCCGTGGCCCCGATGGAGCATCTTCCCCTTCATGCTGCTGGCCGAAGTGGCAGCCACGTAGTGGAGTCGGCGGTGAAATGGCTCATGAAGCGCGATGTACACGCTGGGGCCATCAAGACACGAGCTGATAAAGCGCACAGCGAGGTCGAGGAGGTCAGTACACTCTTCAACACGAAGTTCCTCGCTTGTAGAGAGTGGGAAGCAGTTGGTCTTCAAAGGCTTTCGGCTGAGCGATATCTCCGTTTGTTGCACAAACGACCCGCACTCCGTCTTCAACCGCTCAAGAGCTTCCACTCGACGCCGAGATCTCTCCACGCGCTGCCGCAGCGCCTCCAGCATTCGAGAGAGCGAGTCTGCCACCCGATCCACAAAGTTCTGCTCACAGGATGCGAAGAACTGGGGCAGAATGGCAATAGCCACGTAGGCAGCTGACGAGGAGCTGAGTGCGAGAGCCGGGACAGCTGAGAAGGCAATCGTCTTGCTTGACAATGAAGAACTCAGCACCTGCGTAAGGTACTTTTGATTCGACACTCGGACAGCAACGGCTCGCTCTGCGGGCTTTGAATCCGGTTTGCTAGTTGAGGCGTCATCTTCACGTGGCGTGAAGTTCAGTCGAAAGTAGCGCTGCCGCACTTTCCACTCCCAATATTTTCGTCTCTCCATCTCGTTGACAGTGCTGCTTGACAGCAATTGTTCTTCCTCCGCGTCCACTTGTTCTTCGTGGCTGCCACACAGTTGATACAGCTTGTCCACATCTTCAGCCGAGAGATTCCAGTGAGATCGGACCGTGTCGGGTAGCAACTCCGTCGCTCGAAAGCCCAGCGAGAAGACCTGTCGCGCCACCAGAGTCTCTGCGTGAGCGCGTGCTGCCTCCGAGTATTCGTACACAGGCGTGCTCTGTCCTCGTACAAAGTCGATTTCGATGACTCGTAACTTCCCGACGCCGACAATCACGTCTCGCAGGACCGTGCAGGCGCAGAAGAAGAGCTGTTCCGGCGAGCACAGCGGTTCTAGACGAAGCTGCGACAACGTGTGCAACGCGAACGATCGCCTCTTGAGATATATTGCCGTCGCCAGCTGCTTGGCCAGCGCCATGAGATACTCGACGACTCCTTCTTCAGGATGCACTTCGTCGACTCGGCCTTTCGGGACATCTACGAATCTGTTCACGCTGAGAACGCCAAGGCATGCGTCGTCGTGAATAAGCGGGAGAAACACAATGGGAAAATCGGCGTCAGCGTCCGCTTCCGCTGGCCGTTCTCCGATCCACTTGAGTCGGCTGCGCAGCTCCGAATCGTGGCCCACGACGAGTGTCGCAAGCGAATCCACGCAGCGGAACGACACGCCCATGCCCCGAGGGAGAGTCTTGCCGAGCAGAGTCGAGCCGTTGGCTGCGAAAGTGAAGCGGAGCTGTCCTCCGTCTGGCTGCAGCTCCGCGAGTTGCTGTTGCGTTCCGGGCAGGTTGGCGCTAATTTCGTTGAACGTGATTGCGACAATGTCATCGAGGGTTCGTAGAGCGTCTCCCGACGGCGTTAAACCAATCGAACTGAAGTTGCTCGACGTCGCCGCTGTCGACAGCTGCCGCTTCAACGACCTCACTTCTCTTCCTCGCACACACGAAACGTTTTGCTGGGTAATCGCGACAGCGCGCTGGACAAACCGATCGACTTGCTCAGCATCCACAGCGTCGTGTTGCTGCGCGTCCACGGGTCGAGGATGGAGATCGATTTCCAGCACATAATCCACGTCGTCCGGTCGATGGGAATCATGGAGCACTACGACCGACGCACTCGGGTCGGTCAGTCGGAAGTGGATGTGGCTATTCAGTGCATCGCCGCTCGTGGTTGGCTCCGTTTTGCGAGCCTGTAGCTTTTTCAGCAGTTGGGACAGTTGATAGTGGCGAGCGTTCATCGGGCGAATGGGCAGAATCAGTCGTAGCTTGGGCCACGAGAAGCTCTGCTGCGTGCGGTTGGACCAGGTGACATGGTACAGCGCTCGCTCGCACAGGTAACTGGGATGTGCGGAGTCGCTTCCCTGAACGGGCAGGTGGATGCGCGTCACGTTGCCTTGCATGAGCCGGCCTTGGTCCTCAGAATTCTCCATATACAGCGACACGCGTCGGATTTGGCGCTCGTTCCACTGGAGAAAGGGCAGCAGTCGATCCTCCGGGAGGTGTGTGGTCGCGATCGCGTCGATCTCCGAGCAATCGCGGATTTTCCAAACGTGCACACTCTTTACTCTTACCAACGCGTTGGCGATGCCCTGGATGAGTATCGCGTACACGTCCAGCGAGGTGGTCTGGACGTTTTTTGTACGCATGGCCATCTCGCGGTGCCAGTGGACGCGTCGCCCATACTCGTCCAGCGCCTTGCCCGCGCGTTCGCAGACATCGTCCAGCAGCGCCAGCGCGTCATCGTCACTGCAGAAGAACAGCGGCGGCTTGCCTGCTGGCAAATGCAGCGGCGCGCCGCTTCGAAGCGCCGCCGCGACCTCCACAACGCGCTGCTTCGTCTGGATCTTGAGATGCCGGTACGCGGGGCGGTGCTGCAGGTCGCTGGCCGTCAGCTGCAGCAACTGGCGGCCGCCGAAGCGGAGCTTGCGGAACTCGACGGCGGCGTCGGGCAGCTGCATGCGCACTAAAAACTCGTACAGCGCGAGCGGCGACATGGCCTCGGGCAGCAGCTGCGCCGCCCTGCGACACGCGTCCAGCGCCAGTACGCCCACGCCCGTAGTGTCGCTGGCGTCCACGAGCGGCAGACACGCGAACGGCCCCGTGCGAGTGCGAGTGCCTTGCTCTCCGTCGTCGAGCAGCTGGACGCGCCAAGCGGCCGCGTGGCCAATGTCCTCGACCAGAAGCGGATCCAACGAGCCCACCACGGCGAAGCTGGCGGCGCAGGCCGCGTCGTCGGGCGACGGCTCCTGCACCAACACGCGGCCGGCCATGCTGCTGTGGGCCGACGCGGCCACGTACGTGAGCCGCGGCCAGGGCGTGGCGGCCATCGGGTCCGCCAGGGGCAGCGGCTCGTGCATCGCCAGATAGACGTCGCAGTCGGGCAGACACGCCGCCACGCTCTGCACCACTTGGCGCTGCAGTTGCAGCATGGTCGGTAGGCGGGTTGCTGGGGCCCAGAGCCACGCGGGCGCCGACCACCGATCATGGGCGTCGGCGCGGCTGAGACGGTCCACGGTTGCGCGCAGGCCGGTAAAGTACATGTCGAGCTGCTCCACGGCGCCGTCGAATGCCATCCGCTTGGAGATGGCGAGTTCCACCGCTAACGAGTACAGTGGTGGCGTTGGCGTCGGCGTCAGTGTTGGCGTTGGTTTGGTAGATGCCGGGGGTGGTTTTCTTGGTTTCTTGCGGATCTTCGTGGACACAGCGCCATCGCCGTTATGCGAGTGCTGGTTGTCGCCCGCATAGAGAAGCGAAGAAACGAGCCACGCGCTGCGTGTGCGTCGCGCCGCCGCCACTGCCTCGTGGTTGGCGTCGTTGTTGTCGTTGGTGTTGGCGTCATCGTCACCGTTGGCGTTGGCGTTGGCGTTGACGTTGGCGTTGGCGCGTTGGAAGTCGTGACGCAGCGCCAGTGGCACAAACGTGAAAGTTTCCTTGTTGGCGTTGGTGTCCGTTGTTGCTGGCGTCGCGTCGCTCGCTGCCCGTGCCATTCGTCCCCGCGCAAGCGTCCTCTCAGGTCACGTCATTGTCATTCGAGCCCGAGATCGAAAATTGGAGGGAAAAAAACATGGAACAAAGCCCGATAGAAATGAAAGTCTCTAACAGGGAGAATTCTGCAGGACACTAATCTAGTGATCTAGGACATCTTCCAATGTACTGACTTAACCAATTTGGAGTCGGCTAAGTTTATGCACTGATGGAAGAAAGCATCAACGTCCTTGCCCTCCTCGGACTCCCTCGCCATGGCGACGGACGCGCATCCGTTCGTTCCACGCGACGTGTTCCGACTTCTCGTGCGACTAGAAGCGCAAAAGTCTCACGATGTGGACACGAACGCGCTGGAGAAACGGTTCCGCGTACCTCTGGGGTACTCAGTAGACGACACCGTCGAGCAACGCGAGCGCAGGGCCCTGAGTGTGCGGTGCAAACTGATTTATTTGTCTTTTTCGTCAGACGAACGCAGTGAAATAACTTGGTAACTGAACAGGTTACACCGGGGCCAGGAGCATACAACGTCGTACAGCGATGGGTCCACGAAGAAGACGGTGCGATATCGAAGCTGTCAGCCGTGTTTTCTTCCAAAGCTGGACGCGATCCGTTCCAACTTAAAGCCATCGAGAAGAGCAAGCTGGTGAAACCTTCCGCGTCTGGCGCTAGGCGCCAAGACCGCCATGCAAATTGCTGCGACCACTCGGCCTCGTACTTGGACAAGTCGCCACCTCTAGGGTCGTTCACCAGAGCCGACCGCGGAATCGCTTCTCCAACCAAGTCTCCCAACCGAAGCCCACCTACCAACAGCGCCAGTAGCCATGGTGATAAGACCTTGGCGTTTCGTGGAGGAAGCTTTGAACGTGCTCGGCGAGCGACAGATCTTCCAGCATCCCCTGATTGCGCACTTGGCCCTGCTCAGTACCAGCTACAGCGGCTGTGGGACCCGTCACGTAAAACGGGCATTGCAACCATTGACTCGCCGACGTCGGCAGTGTTTGGAGCTTCGAAGGAGAAACGAGAAGTCATGTGGTCCCCTGCGCACAATCTCCCGACCAACGCTCTGCCCGAAGCGTGGAACACTTCCAAACACTACGTCAAGCTCAAGAGCCGTGTGGTTCTCGAGACCAAGCAGCAACGTCGCAAAGACTTCAGGCAGGAAACGACATCCCTCTCCAAATCTCGATCCGTTCCGGTGCTTCGAAAGGAGACGAATAGCACCCCATGCGGCACTGTGCCAGATCCGTTCGAGTGGCTGCGGCGACGGCCGCACGGCGAACAGCGCGCGAACGCTCTCGCCGTCAAGCACGGTCTGGCAGAATTAGTTCGCCCCACGACTGCCCATTCGGTGACCTCAACGAGCCACGAGTCGGTCTATCAGTCACACGACAACACCAACGAGGACGCACCGGGTCCTGCCTGCCAGCAGCAGGTTGGCGACGTTCAAGCGATCGAAGACGACGACTTGTTCTCTTCCCGACAGACTGTACTACCTGGAAGCAACGACGGCGGCCACTGCACCGCGCGCGACGAACGCATCACAGTCAGCTGTCGTCTCCAAGGAGGTCTTGTGGTCACGCTCAACGCGTACTCGGCCAAAAAGGTGCGGCAGCTCAAGAATGCGATTGTGCGCAAGCAAACGCGATTCCAGAACGAAGACCAATTCGATTTGTATTTAGGCAACGGTAAACAACTCACGGAGATGGACGCCACGCTTCAGCAAGCAGGGCTGCGCGACCGCTCGCTCGTGCAGCTCATCTCGAGGTGATGATACAAACACACTCTAGTCGACGGTCACGGCCTTGGCGAGGTTGCGCGGCACGTCCGGGTTGATGCCCTTCTTCACCGCGAGCTCGTAGGCGATCAGCTGCAGAGGCACCGAGGCCAGCAGCGCCGTCATCGGCCCGTTGGACGGGATCTGGACGACCGTGTCGGCGATGTCCTTGACCAGCGCAGGGCGGTCCGTGATGACGATGGTGCGGGCACCTCGCGCGCGCACTTCCTCGACGGCTGTCTTCATGAAATCGGCGTGCTCGTCGTCCAGCACGATCAGGATGATCGGCGTCGCACCGAAGTTGCCGTCTTTTTCGTTTTCAATCAGAGCGAACGGTCCGTGCTTGAGAGCACCGCCCGGGTATCCTTCGGCGTGCAGATACGTGATCTCCTTGATCTTCAGCGCGCCTTCGTACGCGATCGGCTCGCCGAATCCTTTGCCCAGCACGAACAGATGCTCCGACTTCATGAGCGACTCGGCAATCTGCGCGCATTGCTCGCGCGTGCGAAGCGCCATGCCGATGGCGATCGGTAGACGATGCATCGCCTGGATCAGCTCGTCCATCTTGCTGCGGTTCCCCTCGGGGCGGTTCTGAGCGAACCAGGCAGCGATCAGCCCCATGACCGTCACCTGGGTCACGAACGCCTTGGTGCTGGCAACGGCATTTTCACGACCGGCGTTCAGGTACACGCCGCACTTGGTGGTGCGGGCGATGAGCGATCCGACCGAGTTGACCACCGAGAACGTCGGCACTTCGGTGGGCAGCTCCTCGATGGTCTTGAGCACGCGCGTCACGTCAAGGGTCTCGCCTGACTGCGATACCACCAGCAACCCGCCGTCTTTGCGCGGGAGTCGCTCGCTCGAGCACTCGGACGCGTCCTCCGTGCTCACCGATTCGAACGCGTGGAGCGAGCGCATGAGCTTAGCACCGTACCTAATCCAAGAAAATAAAACAAACTTAGAGCCCCGCTTCAATCAAAGATTGGCTTGAACACGATGACGTACTTGCTGGCGTACAGAGATGTGCCGCACGCAGTGATCATCAGGTGCTTGATCTTGAGCATGCGGTCCTTCTCAGCCTCCAAGCCGCCCAAGTACACGTGGTCGTCGGACACGCGCCCGCCGTAGCCGAGCGCCGCGGCGACAGCCTTGGGCTGCTCCATGATCTCGCGGATCGTCCAGTGTGGGTATGGCGCTGGCGAGAGCCGCACCTTGACGTCGGGGGCCGTCGCGAGGCGGCTCGTCGGGAACCGCTGGAGAAATCCTTCTTTCTCGTCCAAAGGGTTGAGCTCCGCCGAGTCGGCCTTGATCACCGCCACTTCGCCGTCCTGGAGCGACACAAAGCGCTTCGTGTAGCGACTGAACGCCGTGGTCTCCGACGCCACGTACATCTCGCTGGGTCCGTAGCCGATGCAGAGCGGCGAGCCGTTCCGCGCGATCACGATCTTGTCGGGCTCGTCGCGCGCGATGACACACAACCCCCACGTGCCTTCCAGTCGCGACAGCGCGATCCGCGTGGCCGTGAGCACGTCGGCGCCTTCGCCCATGAGGTGGCCAATGAGCTGCGCCGCGACCTCCGTGTCGGTCTGCGACGAGAATACGACGCCCTCGCCGAGCAGCTCCTGCTTGATCTCGTTATAGTTGGTGAACGTGCCGTTGTGGATGACCGACACGCGGTTGTTCATGTCCAGGTGCGGATGCGAGTTGGCGTCCGTCTTGCCGCCGTGGGTCGCCCAGCGCGTGTGCGCGATCCCCACGGTGTTGCCCGTGTGCGCCTCTTTGGACGCGCGCAGCAAGTGGATCGAGTCGGCCGTACCCGAGACCGACGCAAACTTGGTGGTCGTGATCTCCGAGGAGCCGCTCTCGTTGAACTGCATCGTCGACATGCCTGCCGAGTCGTAGCCGCGGTTCATGAGGATCGTCACGCCCTCGAGTAGAAACTCGGCGGCGTCAGCGCTCTTGCCCACCACGCCGACGATGCCGCAGCAGTCGGCAGCGTCGGCGTCGAACAGCAGCGCACCGGTGGCCACGAGCGCCAGCAGGCAGCCGGCCGCGCGCACGAACGCCGCGTTGCTCCCGTCAAAGTGCTGCTGCTGCGCGAGCGCCGCGGGCAGCTGCTTCACCGCTGGGAGCTGCGAGCGCGCCGCCGACGAAGAGCGCAGCGCGTGGAAGGTGCGGGGCAGCGCCACGCGCGAGGTGCGCGCGAGCGAGAGCACCGTCGTGCTGGAGGAGGAGCGGAGGGGCGTCTGCGAGGGCAGGCGGCGCAGCGCTGCGGCCGTGGAGAGAGTCGCGCGCAGCATGGTGATCGCGTCAGCGCCGATTCCGGATTGGGAGCGTAACCTTTTGGACGGGGGATCGCAAAACGTTATCCAAACGTGCTGGTTGTGTCATTCCAGGTGGTCAGATGCGATAGGCTGAAACAAATGACAGAGAGTATGGTGATTTGCTGGACGTGATGCCACTAAAGTGGTTTAATTCACGGTTTCAGCAAATAGAAACAGCAGCGCCAAAGGAATCTTCAGCAACCACTGAAATAAGGCCTCAAGTGGTGGATCTTCCTGCAGTAAAACACGAATGAGGAGAGGAACAGCAGGTCAATGCGGCGCTCGCCTGCTCATCTTGCTTACACGTGTCGAACCACGTAGCTTCCGGATCGAAGACTGACGGTCCCAGAGATTCCGAATCCGGGGTCTGGAATCCAGAGTCCTGCACCAGGACTGGATTTCGATGCGGTACCCTCCTCACACACAAGAGTCCAGTTGGTACCGTGATGACACTGCACATGAATCATCAAGTGCAGATGGTACAACAAGACCTGCAGGTGACCTGCAACTCACTTTCTGTCTGTCAGGTGCCAGTCACGGACCATGATACGAGCCCACACGTAAATCCATTGCGGATGGCCGAGTCAACAGTAGCGAAGACTTTCAGGGCATACAGTACCATGGATTAGAATTTGACACACGGCATCACCAAATCTCTGATCCCAATATCCGTTTCACATGAGATGTGGGGAGAGAAATCTTCACAATAAAGAATAACAACTCACTATTGTGTGACAGATGGGAACGAGTTTCCACAAAAATGTGTCTCGTCAGTCACATACTACACGTCCCCCGTAGCGGGACACTGGGTCGATTCTACCAGCCCTGGATGAGGCTTCACGAGTGCTGCTGGCTTTTTCAGCGGAATGAATGGCTGGCTGCTGGCAGACTCTGTTGGCTTCAACGTCAAGTGACGCTTTTTTTGTGTGTCGCGCGTCTCAAATCTGAGCTCAGTCCTGATCTGATGGTAAAAAGAAGATGAGATGTGCGATCCGTCCATTTTCTGTCCGTTTTGAGAGATGGAGAGGCTCGGGAAAAATTCAGCATGTGGGTTGAGTTTCATACGTAGGTTCACGCAGCCACTTGCCACTGGATTGCCGCTTTGGGTCCACAACGATGAGATACACGCGACCTTCTCGCAACCTTCGTGTCACATCCACTCCTGCCCAGCCAGCGTTCTTTCACGCATTCCATTTTCCAGTTCACCCGCTCGCGCCTACTGTCCTCCTAGGAGCTACGCTCCCAACCATGGCGCTTGTCCGCAGCGCCATCGCGGCCGCGTGGCTCGCGACTGCCGCGTCCGCGGCCTCCAGCGCGTCATCCGCCGCCTCCGCCGGCAGCTGGTGCGTCATCACTGACCAGGTCGTGCTCACGGACTGCGGCGCGGCCTGCAAGACGGCGCAGGCGTGCGCACAGTACCCGTCCCGCGCCACCGCCACGTGCGACGCGGCCGCGCGCAACACGTGCTCGGAGCACGACGCCAGCTGCCAGTTCCAGTGTCTGGACCTCTACAACAGCGCCTCGCACAAGTGGACGCTGTTCGTCAAGCCGCCGCAGGCCGACGACTCGTTCGGCGACCTCACCAAGCCGTTCCCGGCCGCGCCCGTGGAGAGCATCTCGAACCTGCAGGTGCCGGAGGACGCCACGGCCGTGCAGATCACGGGCTTTGGCGATTTGACAGTGGCCAAGGGCACCACGAAGGCGCTCAAGATCGCCGACGACTTTTTCGCCAACGCCGCCCGCGTCACCACATTGTACGTGCATGCTGGACTTCGGTTGCTCTCGAGTTTAACTGGGAGTGGATCGCACTAACACAGCGAAATGCAATCCAGGGCCATCACAAACATCAACCTGGAGCAGCTGCAGACCAACTTTTTGCCCAAGAAGGTCGGCGAGCTGTACGTTCCCTGAGCTTCTCCAACCCAACTCGTCGCTCTTTTAGCCCTCGTGTGCTAATGTGGGTGCTGCAATTCTCAGTGTGATGGACAATTGCAAGCTCATAGACGTTCCGTACGATGTGCGCGACATGCCCAATCTCAAGACCTTGTGCGTTGTGTTGGCAGCTTTCTTGTCTTTTTTCGAATGTCTTGGTGAACTGATAGACGTTTTGATTGCAGGAACCTGTCGTTGAACGCCATTACGGAGCTCACGAGCGGCGATAGCAAGACTGCCAGTGCGCTGCAGAGCCTCACACAGCTCGGTCTCCGCGGCAACCAGATCACGACGTTCGAGTGGACGCTTCCGTCGCTTGAGAAACTGTACGATCGCTCTCTTCGTCTGGACCGCCGATGTCACTTGAACTCATTACGTGATTTTGCTGTCCAGTGATTTGGGCGACAACAAGCTGACGGCGTTCCCCATGTCCGTCTTCAACATGACCCGACTCACCAGCTTGAGTCTCGATGGGAACTTGATCGAGCCCGCCAACTTCACGGCCGCACAGTTCTCGTTCTTCAAGCGCCTGGACCCGACCAGCACGCTCGGCTTCTCGGCGACGCCCGGCTCATGCGCCTCGGGTTCTCGCGAAGACGCTATCTTGGGCTCCACTGTGTGCATCGTGGACGCGTCCAGTGCAGCGGCGTCCACACCCGCGCCCAAGTCCGCCTCGTCCAGCAACCTCGGTCTCATCATCGGCATCGTGGCGGGCGCAGTGGTGGTGGTCGCTGTCGGCGGCTTCATCGTGTACCGCCGCCGGTCCAAGAGCAACGAATTCTACGACGTCGTGATGGACAACCGCAGCGGTCCAGGAAACCACAGCGGTCCTGGCACCCGCAGCGGCGCTGGCAACTTTAGCACGAACAACAGTAACACGGGCGGCAGCGCCGCGAGCGAGTCGCGCAGCAGCATCTTCGGTCGCAAGCGCGCGCCGTCGGGCCAGCGCCCGAGCCTCCACGGTGGCGGACGCCCGTCGCGCGCCAACTCGAGCGACTCGCGCGCGAGCAACATGGACCGCAAGCCGTCGGTCAGCATAGGCATGTACGCTGAGATCGGCAAGTACCAGGAAGATTGCCAGAGCGGCGTCGGCGGCGGCACGGCGTCGCTCGCCACGGGCGGCGCGCGCCAGCGCGACCGCGCGCAGATCAACCAGAACATCGTGCGCATCTCGAGCCAGGACATCAACTACACGCGAACGATTGCCAAGGGCGCGTTCGGCGAAGTGTGGCTCGCGCACTACGGCGGCGACCTCGTGGCCGTCAAGAAGCTGCTGTCGTCCGACCCGTCGAGCGTCGGCGACTTCATCGCGGAGCTCAACCTGCTCGCGAGCCTCTCGCACCCGCGCGTGCTCGCGCTCATCGGCGCCTGCTGGGATGACAAGCAGTCCGATCTCCAGATCGTCACCGAGTACATGGACTCGGGCGACTTGCTCACCGTGCTGCGCGGCAGCTCGCCGACCGAGCTCTCGTGGGAAAAGCACAAGGCGAGCTACTGCATGCAGGTCTGCGAGGCCGTGTTCTACCTACATAGTCTCCAGCCGGCGCTCATCCACCGCGACATCAAGTCGCGCAACATCCTTATCGACGCGCGGAAAGGCGCCAAGCTCTCGGACTTCGGCGAGAGCCGCGAGCGCACGATCCAGAACACGATGACCTCGGGGGTCGGCACGGCGCGGTGGGTCGCCCCCGAGATCATCTTGGGCGAGGACTACAGCGAGCTGGCCGATATCTACTCGCTCGGCGTGCTGCTCACGGAGCTTGACACGCACCAGATCCCGTTCGAAGGACTCAACCTGGAAGAACACATGATCGTGATGCAGGTCTCGGTCGGCAAGCTCCGCCCCAAAGTCTCTGCTACGTGTCCCGAAGTAATCCGCAGGCTCGTCCACGAGTGTCTCCAGTTCGATCCGCAGCTGCGTCCGTCGGCGGCGCGCGTGCTGCAAACGCTCATGGCGTCGCCGCTCATCCGGCGGCTGTCGACGATCTCGGACAGCGAGTGAATAAGTATTAACACGTTATTAGCATAGCTTGATTATTTTGCGCGTTGAAAGTACCCCCCCCCATAGTTTTACTTTGGCTGAACAGTGAAAAGAATTTTTTGCATCAATTCCCTCATTCACAGGGCACCCATTACGCAATCTCGAGCGCCTGGCGCACGTCGATCTTACAGAGCCGGACGGCGCCGAGGATCTGCTCAGGCAGCTCGGGGTCTTCCTGACCTTCGATCACATAGCCGAAGTCCACGACCATGTTGCGGAAATGCTCCGACACGCCCACGAGGCCCTTGCGCGCGACGAAGTTGAACTCGTGAGCGTCCACATCCACCTCAAAGTAGCCGTCGCCGCGGTAGAAGCGGTGCTGCGGCCGCGTGAGGATGGGTTGGCCGTTATAGGTCTCGAGCAAGTGGCGCTCGGTGCGCCCGAGCTTTTGCTCCTGCGGGTTTACCACGATACCGATGGCCTTGAACCGGTCGCGCTAGGATGAGGAGAGAGAGAGAGAGTGAGAGAGCGATGCGCGTAAGTGAGTGGGGTACGGCTTTGAAAACCCCCGATGGAATCAGCAGACTCACCACGGAACTGTTGTCGTGCATAAAGTTCTTCAGCAGCTACGTACAGCACGGAAGTGTAAATGAGTCTGAGCTCACTTCCAATCTACATGCATCTGACTGGCACAACGCACCCGCACGCCTTGGTGAGCCGGCTCGTGCTGGTTGAGTTGCTCTCGGACGGACGGCGAGATCGCGAAGAAGCACACAAAGTTGAATCCTTCGCCGTTGCCTTGCTTCTCGCCCCAGAGCGGGTTCGAGGGCTGGTAGCTCGGCACTTGGCAGTTGACCACGAACAGATCGAGCGGCCCGTTTTCGGGCTTGAGCTCGCCCAGGTCGATAATGCTGGCGATGTGGTCGATCTTGGACGGGGACTAGAGGCGAGTCATCTCATGAGCCACACATTGATTATCCAGCGCCTTTCACATCAAACGTACCCGGTAGATGTCGACCGCCACGAGGTCCAGCAGGCTCTCCTCCGACGGCGCCTTGAGCTTGGTCTTACGGTAGTTGGGGCCCTGCCGCACTTGGAACCGAGTGCCACTGATCTGCGTCCAGCAGCCCGTGACGAACGCTGCTGGCGCCGGCGGACACATCTTGACCGAATCGCCGGCTTTGACCTTGGCGCCGTTCACGACACCCAGAAACTTGGTCGGTTGGAAGCTCGCAGCCGACGGCAGCTTGTCCAAACGCGGCAGCGTTTGCTTACGCGGGGAGTCAGATCGAGGTGACGCGGTGCCGCTGACTCGCGGAGAACTTGGAGTAGGGAAGCCGATTACCTCAGCGGGGGACGAGTCGAGCGAGCCATCGACCGTCTCTCCAGAAGTAAGGAACAGAGGAGGAGTCGATGGCTTTTGAACAAACAGCACCCAGACGAGGAACATGTTCATGATGGTGAGAGCCAGATAAACCCACACGACGTTAGCGAAGCGCACCACGACGATCAGCGCGTTGAGCACCAGCAATCCACTCAATGTCTGACGGAGTGTGGGCCGCACGTCGGTGTTGGCTTCGTGGTATGCACGCATCGCGCTGGTGGTCACGACTGGCTTTGGGCTGGAGACATTGTTCGACTCAACCACATCGGTCAGTACCAGGTGAGGGAGTGCGACAACGGTGTTTAATGCGCTGTCTGTAGTTGCTCGCTTCGACGGACTGCAAGGTAAGGATCCGTTCACGGTGCTTGTCTTGCGTGGGCTCAGGATCGCGGAGATGGCGCTGGTCCACTCACGAAACTCCTGATTCGAGTCGGCGCAGAGGAGAAACGAGCGATTGCCGTCGCAGACCGTGAAGCAAAACGGCGTGGGCACATTGCGCGGCAAATCGCCCTGGATCACGAGCGACGCACCGGGATCTTTGAGGTGGATCACGCCGTGCGCGTCCTGCCGGAACGGCACGGCCTCTGGTAGCGACTCGTGGCGGAAGTACTTGAACACGCCCGTGTCATTATCCAGGACGAACCACCGCTGGTTCCAACGCTTGCGCTGCCAGGAGCCAGAGCTTTGCTTAAACAGATAGCCGACGCGGATCGGACTGCGTTTGGCGGTGGCGGGTGCTGTTGCAACGCTAGTAGTGAACGAAGCACCAGCATTGTTGTCGTGGTCCGGATGCCGACAGTAGCGTGGGCTGGCAGGCGACAGTCCTTGGGCGGAATTTTGCTTGCTGATGAACCTTGCTGCTATCGGAGCAAGAGGCGGGTTGGTGTCTACGATCGCAACATCTAACGGCGCGGATCTTGTCGCGGTCCCCGAGAAGGACGACTCGCGCGACTGACTCTCCTTGGCACCGACAGGTCGATCCAGAGGCTCCACTGGAGCGGTCAACCGACCCGAGGAGCCTGCGGCCGCCGCTACATTGTCGAACTGTTCGGTCATCTCTCGTGCAAACGTCACAACACCAGACAGCCTTTTCCTCCGGAAAGGGAACAACGGACCCGAGACCCCAGTGCTTTCGACACCAACGGCTGAGTCGATGCTAGCAGAAGAACGCAAACAACTCAAGCCCGCAGTTTGACAGTAGAGACGCGAGCTCTTGGTACTGTTGTTGGGGGACCAGAATGTGAGTCTATTCCCAGCAAGCAGAACTGCCACTACGCTACCGAACCGACGCGACCGCTGTGTCCTATTTCAGGAGCTTGCGGAACGCCACAAACGACTTGCAGTTCTCTACCTGCTTGCCCATTGCGTGCTGCTTCTCATCTTTGCTCAGTACTGTAGCATACAGAAACGACCGAGCCGTTTCGGGAACCTGCAGGTAGTCCAGGATCTTTGCGGCTGAGTCCGGAATCACTGGCTGGAGCAGAATTGCTGCTCAGAACCACATACACACAAAGCAATCGCATGAGGAAATGATCTATCGAGCAAAACGCAGCCATTACGGGCGTACCAGCCATGCGCACGCTGTCGATCGTGAGGAACAGCACCGTGTTAAGCCGCTCCCGTGTGGCAGTGTCATCTGGACTCTCTCGGAGCTGCTTTGCAAGCACCCACGGCTCATTGACTGTGAAGAATCTGTTGACTTCATGGAGGTAAAACACGATTTCCTTGATCCCTGCGCTAAACTGCACAAAACCTGTCAGCTTCACACACCAAAACGTAAGGTCCCACTCGAAATCCCCCAACTCACATCCGGGGTTTCGAACAGCGTCGCCACCGTGCCCGCGAGCGCGCGTCCTCGCATCACGAGTTCCAAATCTTCTGCTGTCAGCGTCTGTGGACGCCGCGGCAATTCGCCCGTTTGAAGGAACGCCTTGGCCGTGCTTCGAGAAACCAGGTTGCCGAGCGTGTCGGCCAGCTCGCTGTTCACGCGCTCCTCCAGCATCGCCGCACTAAAGTCGCCGTCGTCGTTCAGTACACCCTCGCGCAAGAGAAAGTACCGGATAAAGTCGACGCCGTAGGTCTCGATGGCCTTGTGCGGGTCCACGACGTTGCCGAGGCTTTTGGACATCTTGACGTTCTCCACCGTCCAGTGCGCATGCGCTACGATCTTCTTGGGCAGTGGCAGCCCGGCGGCCATGAGGAACGCCGGCCAGTAGATCGCGTGGAACTTGATGATGTCTTTGCCCACAATGTGGTAGTCGGCCGGCCAGTGGCGCGCGATGTCGCCGTGGGGGTACCCGGCGCTCGTGAGGTAGTTGGTGAGCGCGTCGAGCCACACGTAGACGCAGTGCTGGTCGTCGCCCGGCACGTCGATCGCCCAGCGGATCTTGTCGCGCAGCCGCGACACCGACACGTCGCGCAATCCGCCCACCACGGCGGCGCGCACCTCGTTGAAACGGCTGCGCGGCACGATCACGTCGGGCGTCGCGTCGAGCCACGCGAGCAGCGCGTCCTGGAACGCCGAGAGCCGAAACTTGTAGTTCTGCTCGCGCAGCTTTTCCACGCGGTGGCCGCTCTCTTTCGACACTTTGAAGGTCGCACCGTGCGCGTCCGTGCGGTCTTCGACATGCAACTCGGTCAAAAACGACTCGTCCGACTTGCAGTACCACGACTCGTGCTCGCCCAAGTAGATGTGGCCGTTCTGCTCGATCGCACGCCAGATGGCGGCGACGGCGGCGTGGTGCTCGCGCTCGCTCGTGCGGATGAAGCGGCTGTAGTCCACGTTTGCCTCGTTGAACACGACGCGGAAGCGACTCGCCACGTCGTCGCAGAACTTTTGATAGTCGCGCGTGCCGCTGGCCTCGGCCGCCTCCTGCACTTTGAGGCCGTGCTCGTCGGTGCCCGTGGTGAAGAGCACGTCGCGGCGCTGCACCACACGGTGCCAGCGCGCGAGCGCGTCCGCCAGCACAGCCGAATGGACGTGGCCGATGTGCGGCGCCGCGTTCACGTAGAAGATGGGCGTCGTGATGAACACCGACTTGGCTGGTGACGCGGCGGCGTCATCAATGCGAGAACTGCTGCTGCTGCGGAGGAGGAGAGCGCGCGCGTGGGGCGCGCGAGGGAGCCGCAGCAGCGCCGCGCGCGGCCGCGTCGCCGCCGACATGTACGCCATGCCTCGGGTTTCCTTTTGAGTGTGTCCACCCTACAAAACTCGGAGGCAAGAGTGATGGTCGTGTGGAGCCAATTGAACGGCCTGCTGTTTAGGAAGAGACTAAGCTAATTGCTGATCGGAATGAACCTCTTACAGAGCGACAATGGATGTGCCCAGCAGCGCAGATGAGGAGGAGGAGGCGGCACTGACCTGGAAGGCGCTGCAGGAAGAGAACAGCGACGACGAAGAGCGTGAAGGCGACACTCCAGTCATTGTAGGCAATGGCGGCTCCGCAGACGAGGTGGACCTCGCAGGGTTGGAGGACGACGTCGAAGACGACGACGACGCATTCGCGCGGCTGGGGGATCTGCCGCCTTTCTCCACTGGCACCTCGGCGCTACTGGAGCGAGATGAAGATTCAAACATCCATGAATCCGACCAAGTGCTGTTAGTCGCCTCACCTGATGTGACATTGGTGCAACCACCGCCGCCACCGCTGGTGGCGTATCGTGCCAAGCGCAAAAACTTTAGCAAAGACTTGCAGCTTCGAAGCCTGCAACGCTATGTCGACTACTGGCGCGACCACACAAAACTCCCCGACCGCAGCGAGTGCGAGCGGCTCTTGGAGCATAGTTTTGCTGATTTCGTGCGAGAAGGCGGCAGCGCAGAGCACCCGCGACTGACCCACAGCGAGTTCCTCAAGCTCATTCGGAACCGAAGCTGCGAGCGACGGCAGAAGGTGCAGACGGCGACAGCAGTATCGGCGTCGGATACACATCAACGCAGCACAACTGCAACGGACCCTACGACTGGGTTGTCTTGCCAGAAGAGTACAGCACAAGCGAGAAAGCGCAAAAGAGCGAGGGAGTATGACGACAAGATCACGGAGTTGGTCGCTGTGATCGACAGAGCGCGGCTTCGATCCAGCCACTCGGCAGGCTCCGAAACAAAGTTGTCACAGGCCCCAACGCAGCAGCTTCAAGTTTCCTCTCGTACTGACAGCACACCGACAGCATCGACAGCGTCAGAAGACGTGATGGACTCAATTTTGCGGCTCCAGCAAGAGACGCTAGGCGTCCAGCGCACGATCCAAGAGCGACTAGCGAATCTCCACGATCTCTATGGCGTCCAAGAGCCGGCCAGCGCAAGCGTGTGAAAAAGCAAGGACGGGCGGGCTGAACTTTTGGGATGCTCTGCGAATCTAAAGCGAGAAACTCAAACTGGAGTCCACGCAGCCTCCTCTACTCCTATTCACTGGACGATTCACTTAGACAGTGTTGAAGTAGCGATCGCCATAGTCGCCAAGACCAGGCACAATGTACTTGTGCTCATTCAGCCCACGATCCACGGCAGCTGTCACGATCTTGACATCTGCGACCAAAGCCACTGTCAGTCACATTGAAACAAATCGAAACGTAACCAGTGCGTGCCAACTCACTGGGGTACGCAGCAAAGAGCGCGTCGATGCCCTCGGGACAGGAGATGACGTTCAGGAACACAATCTTGCGCTCGTCCACGCCGGCCTCGATCAGCGTCTACAGCGTCGTGATTGTCACACGTCGCAGTAAAAGTGTGAGCTCGCTGGATATTGAATGGTCTAGGAAAGCGCAACCTACTTTGATGGCGAGCAAGACGCTGCCAGCGGTTGCGAGCATCGGATCCACGACGAGAACGTGACCAAAGGTCGCAATCTGCGGCGGCAGCTTCGAGTAGAAGAGCATCGGGTGCTTGTCCTTGGAGGTCTCATCGCGCTGAATCAGGATTTTGCCTGATGGTACCCGTTCGTCAGACCAGCACCAAGTAGATTATGCGGGTGGTAAAGTATCAGAGCATACCCACTGAGACCCTGGGCTCGCACTTCATCACCGCGTCCAGCAGACTGTCGCCAGCTCGGATGATCGACACGGCACACGTGAGCGCCACCGGCACACGACCCGAGAACGAGTCGCCCGTCGGCGTCACAACAGTCCCGCTCTCAGTCGCGCATGTTGCCAACCCTTCTTCAGCGAGGATTCTATACGTTCAGTGCATCCGTCAATCAACCTGTCTTTCCGTCCATCATATCAGTCAGTTCGATTGATGATCACCACCTCATGAGTCGGTCAGCAAAGTGCTTAAACTCGACGTGTGGCGTGGTCTCATCACGCAGCTTGATCAGCAGCGTGGGAAGCGCCTTGTGCTTGAGCACTTCGAGGTTTGCGTATTTGGCCTCCAGGGCCGCGATAGTCGCGCTGCTCGCCATCGTTCTCTCGCTTGGATTTCTGTGGTTTGACTGGATGGATGCATTGACACGAGTGTCCACCCGCAAAACTTTATATTATCATCAAACCTACACAATTTAATACCGCTTGTCCTTCCAGTAGCTCAATCCACCGACCAGGATATCGTAGCTCGCCGCGATAGAGAGGAACGCGACAACGTCGCTGCCGCCGCTCACGTGGAGCTGCTGGCAGTGCTTGTACCGACAAGTGGGTACACTGAGCGTGCTGCTGCAGACCGACTCGCGCGCAGTGCCAGAGATCTCGCTCATAGTCATGTAGTGGCGGTTGGCGTCGTCTTCCTCGGGGCTGTCGGCCGTCTCGATGGCCAGCGCCGTCGTCACGCGGCCGCGCGTGATCACTTCCGACATGAGCAGACAGCGGTAGCCTTGCGTACGCTTGGACTTTTTCACAAAGCAAATGTTCTCTTCGCGGACGTTGCCCTCCTGGCTGTCGGGCACGAGCCGCTTGATCGCGACCATGTGGTAGGGATTCATGTGGTGCATGTATCGCTCGATGGTGAGCGTGGCCAGCGCGCCGTAGCTCACGTGGCGGAACGTCCACTCCTTGCGAGAAGTACGAACGATCTCGAACAGTTTCCGTCGACCAAAGCCGTAGATCGTGCACTTGTTGAGCCCTCGCCAAGGACGAAAGTCTCGCTTGTCCATCGTGTAAACCTGCCACGACCACATCACATGATTAGCTCAGTGTACGATCTCATCCGGTACTACCAGTTGTTGACGACGGCAACGTACCGTGTCGGTGTAGAACGAGAGAATGCCGCGGGTCCACATGAGTGACTCGCTGGCCACGACCGAGAACCGACCGCCTTGTTCGTCGTGGAGCTTGTAGAGATCGACAAAGTTGTTCACGGATCGCACGTACGTCTCGCACTGGCACTTAGTGGCTCCGTCGGTCGACGGCGGAGGCACAGTGGCAGCGGCAGCGGCAGCGGACGAGGCACGGCGCGCAGGTTCGTGGGAAGCCACAAATTTCTCGATCTCTTTATAGAAGACCGTCCCCTTGGTGACGCCGATGAGCGAGAGGTAGGCGCTGTGCGTGAGCACAGGATCGAGGTCGGAAATGAACTCGAGGACGTCCACAATCTCCTCAGAGAGCTTGACGGCCGACGGATAAATCCGCTTTAAAGAACTGCACACACACACACAGTTAGATCGGCGTTGGTGTATCCAGACTTAGACGGTCGTGACTCACCCAACAAAGTTGTCTCGGAAGTAGTTCGTCTCGATGAGACGGAGGTGTTCCTGGACAGTCTTGTCGCGCGTCAAGTTCTTCAAAACCTCGAGAACCTTCTGCGGCGTGCAGTCAAACACAGTTCGCGCGAGTCCGACTGAGATCTCGTAGCGGAACGTGTTGGTCGAGTGCCAGCTCCACATCCGTTTGTCTTTGCTGGGCGCGGTCACGGCCTTGGGCGCTGACACGAGCGAAATTTCCACACGGTTCGGCTGGATGTGTTCGGCTGCAAAAACACCATTAAAAATCAGCACAAGCTTCATCTTCCAGTCTCTCTCTCTCTCTCATTATACATCCATGCACCTGTGAGCATGGTCTTTGGGTCATGCAGCTCGCAAACATAGGTGGGGAACACGCCAATCTCGGCCTCCGCGGCGGCGTCCAGTTCCTCCCCGTCGGGCTCGGGCGTCTCCTCTTCCGAGTCGATGTCGGACGACTTGTCCGTCTCGGTCGGCGAGTCCTTGGTCTTGTCATCGTCGACATCTTTGCCGCCGGGGTCCTTGGCGGAGAGCGCGGTGCCGGCCAGCGAGGCGTCGCGTGTCGTCGACGGCATGCTCTTCTTCTTGGCGAGCTCATACTTGCGTGTGAGCACTTCTTTCGCCAACGAAGACGAGGACGGAAGCGACGCCTCCCCTGCGCGTGGCGTGAGCGTGATGTACGAGTCCGAGCGCGTTGCTGGGGCGTCCGTCGTTTCGTCCACGCCCATGGCTTTGGTCTCCTGGATGCTCAACGTAGCTGCTTGGCTTTTGGTCAGGGCTGGTGTCGAACTCACACAGACACACGGTCAGTCAGCCGAGAGTTCCAGCAAGGACACGCTGACAGTGGCAGAAGCGGCAGTATGTGAGCCCACCCAAAAACCCAGCTAACCACGAGCTCTGATTGGCACTGTGCTGCTCCCCTTACCCTAGTGAAAGTTCGCGTTGCCAACTTGGCAATAGTAAACTGGATTCGGCCGCATTCACTCCATCATACAAAAACACAAAAAAGAGCAAGTGGCGGTTGGAAACTGGAACTTTTGGTTGTTGAGTCCACTGGTGTCGCACACACAATGTATCTTTTTGTGCTTTTGTGTCTGTCAGAAACACAACCCAGTCACAAATGGTGGATGGGTGGAGTGGCCTAGATTTATTTCCTGTTTGATCACCAATCGCTTTACAGTCTGTCCAGCAACATTGCTGTCAAACCCCGCCGGCAAGAGTTCGCCATCCACAATCAACTGACAGGCGCAAAGCCCATGAGGATTTGCCCCGTACCATATCAACCAGCGCACCAAAACTTAGTGACCAAATGCACACTCTATTGATGCTCCCAGATACTGAATCCGACTCAGTGCGACTCTCTTGCCAACACTAAAACACTTTGGCTCACGACGCACTACACTGTACAGTATTGAATTGAAGCAGCTGCGCACTCTCCAGGCTGCGTCGCAAATATCAGAGGATCAAAGCAAAAATTCCAGTCGTGCGATCCTTCTTCGTTGAAGTCATTTTCTGTGTGAACATGACAGTGCCTGCTCGAAGATAGGATTCGCTGACGGGTGGATTCTTCTGGATAACCGAACCAATATCGTTATGTTAAATAAGACCCTAGCCAGTCGCGCCTGTTCGTTGTAATCGGTCGCGATCTTGAAGAGTCGTTCACAAAAGCGACGGATGGAGAAGCTGATACCTCTTGAGGCTGATACGTCTTGAGGCTATTCCGGCCATTGTAGGAGAGGACACTACGATAATCGCAGGGATGATGCAAGGTTACGTCGAACTACGTGACCACGACGCTGCCGCCTCCGCGCCGCGTCCAGAGGAAATGGCGACCCGGCGCCGACTGACACTCGTGGGGGTCGTGGGGCTGGTGGCTGGCGCTGGCGCATTGGCTGCGATGTTGAGCTCTCAGCCGCACCGTCTCAGCGCGGAGATCCGCGTGGTGGCTACTACGAGGCTGCAGGCGTCATCCGCGTGTCCCACCTTGGAGAGCGGCATCGACTACGTCGGCAACGACATTGGCGCGATCCTGGGCTCTGGTGCCGCCGATTGCTGCACCAAGTGTACGCAGCGCACGGGATGTGGCGCGTTCACGTGGAGCAACTACGACGGTGGCACGTGCTGGCTCAAGAGTGGCAAAGGTTCGACGATCGCCAAGGCGGGCGTGATCTCGGCCGCGCTCTCCGTGCCGGTTCCGCCCGTCACAGCTTCTTGCCCCACGGTCGAGACCAACGTCGACTACGTGGGCAAGGATATCGCCAACGCGCCTAGTTCAAGCCCATCGGGATGCTGTGCAAAGTGCAGCCAGCGCACGGGCTGCGGCGCTTTCACATGGAGCAACTACAACGGCGGCACATGCTGGTTGAAGAGCGGCAAGGGTGCGGTGGCCAATGTGGCAGGCGTGGTGTCGGCCATGTTGAGCATCGGATCCACTCCGCCCCCGACGACGGCGGCGCCGACGACGCCACCCACAACTACATCACCAACAACGCCATTAACGACGGTGGCGCCTACCTCACCTCCGTCTGCGCTATTCCCACTTCCCCCGGCGACGACTGCGCCGACGGCCACCGTCACGTGCCCAGACGTCCAAGTGAACGTCGAGTTCGTCGGCAACGACCACTCGAACGCAGCAGGAGCGAACGTTTACGACTGTTGCAGCAAGTGCCAGCAGCGCGGAGGTTGCGCCGTGTTCACGTGGACAAGCTACAACGGCGGCTGGTGTTGGTTCAAAACACAGCGGAACGTGACGGCGACCAAGAGCGGAGCAGTGTCCGGAGTTCTCGCGACCACGCTCTCCACGCCGGCGCCAGCGCCACCGCCCAGTACGTGGACGCTCGGGCACATCGTTGGTGGCGTGTCCAAGGCACAGACGAATCTGCCCAGTGACAATGGAGTCATCGGCAATCCGCTGTCCTACCCAAGCGCTGGTGAGTTGTTTGAGACTGTGAAGAGGATGAAGTTGCAGTGACGGTTGCTCTTTGATCCCTCAGGCTGTGTGCAGCCAAACTACATCAGCAAGAACAACAAGATCTACATGGTTGGCCCCAGGGGAGAGACCGAGCCCATGGCGATCAAGGGCGTCAACTGGTACAGTTTGCTCGAAAGTTCTTGTCCGACGGTCAATAACCTCATTGTACACATTTTATGGCGTTGTCGTAGGTTCGGCATGGAGACGTTCGTAGCCGCTCTATTTCGTGAGATTGCTTGGCAGTTTCGGTGGTTTGACTTTCTGTATGGCTCTTGGTATGTAGAGAGGCCACGGTCCCGCTGGGGATGCACTACAACGCGCAGAATGGGTCCACAGCCGTACGTCTCCGGTGCTTGCATTGACAATACCCATCCTCATCCTCACCGTTCAATCATTGATCCGGTTTGAATAAAACAGTACTCGATCGCCGCGTTCCTACAGCGCAACAACTTCAACAGCGTGCGGCTACCTATCCGCATGGAGAGCCTGCTCAACAACATTGTGCCCGGGACGTGGGCGGTCAACGCGAACGCGAATCGCGCTATCAAGCTGGACAACTACATGAACCTGATCAAGTCGGTCGTCAAGGCGCTCGCTTACCGGCAGATCTCGGTGCTCATCGACATCCACACGCTCACGAGCACGGACGTCGGTTTGCTCTGGTACAACGACCAGTTGTCGGAAGCACGGTTCCTCGATGGCATCGACCTGCTCACGCGGAACCTCTGCTCCAGCGAGTTCTACAACGTGATCGGCATCGACCTCAAGAACGAGCCGGCGGCCGCGACCTGGGGCGACGACTCGGCCACCGACTTTCGCGCGGCCGCCACGCGCATCGGCAACCGCATGCTCGCGGGCTGCCCCAACTGGCTCGCGTTCGTGGAAGGCATCACGGAGACGCGGTCGTACACCACCCCGGCCAGCCGCAAGGTCTGGTTCGCCGACTGGTGGGGTGCCGGACTGGCCAAGGCCAAGCAGTTCCCCGTGACGCTCAATGTCCCGAACAAGGTCGTGTACGCGCCGCACTACTATACGCCAGCGGTGTGGCCGGCCGACTACTACTACAACGCCGACTGGTCCGAGCTGAGCGACGCGTCGCTCACGGAAATGGTGCGCGCCACGTTCGACACCATGTTCGGGTTCTTGGCGCAGGAACCGGCCGGCCCGGCGGTCGTGCTGGGCGAGTTCGGCGGCGTCTTCTCGCTGGACAAGCATCCGGCAAAGACCATGCAGCGCAGCGTCCGCACCACGGTGGAGCTGCTCCTGCGGCCGGGGTTTTCCGGCGGGTACGTGTGGTCGCTGAACCCAGAGAGCGGCTACGACTGGAATCCGGTCCGCACTAGGAACTTCACGCAGGAAGGACTGCTGCTCAGCGACTGGCGCTTCGTGAACGAGCCCATGCTCGCAGCCTTCAAGCCGCTGGACGCGATGCCCGACCTCAAACCGCTGCGCTGCTTCACGTGAGCTAGGAGAACTGGAACTGAAACTGGAACTGAAACTGGAGCAGGGGGGGGGGTCAAAAGCGAATACTAGTTAGCAACAATGCAGTGCATCCAAATGAAATGCGCACAATGGTGAGTGGTCGGGGTGCATTCAGAATGGTGAGGGGGCAATGTAGGTGTTCATATTGAGGCGGCGACCAGCTGGAGAGTGAGATTTGGTTACCCCTTTTACAACGAGTACGCCAACGGTTCACTACAAATATTTTCTTTCACAATCTATCATCTATGAGAGGCATAATACACACCCATCGCTTATTCAGTGCTGATTCTGGTTTGTATGTCTTTATAGAGGATGAAGGGATCCACTCGAAGTGGCTTCCTTAGCTAACCAGCAGGCTCGATTGTGGCCGACTGTGTCATTCCCAGATCTCCTCAATTGGTCGAACCATGGAGGCCGCCGCTGACTTTTCCGGCTGGGCGTTCAAGCAGGGCAGTAAGGTCAAGAACTGGAAGAAACGCTTTTTCGTGCTGCGCGGCCGCGCGCTGCTCTACTATGCCGGCCAGCACGCGAGCGGCTGCGGCGTGGACGAGAAAGGCCGCGTGGTCGTCGTGGGCGTCGAGCTCGACGACTCCAAGACCATGCTGCTGATCACGTGCGAGCGCAAATCCCAGCTGCTCCGGCTGCGGCCCGCAACGGCCACCGAGCTGCCGGTGTGGCTCGCGCAGCTCCACCGCGCGGCGGCCGGCGGCGGCGTTGTTGTCGGAAGCCCTGCTCACGCTAACGACCGACGCGTTGGTGGACTCCCACCGCAGCCAGTGCACTACGCGCGCGACGCCAGCGTGAACGCGACCAACTTGTTCGGCACGGATCTTCACGACGAGCTGGATGGTGACGCTAGCGACGTGTACAGCTTTCAGCAGCCCAGTGAGAGCGTCGAGGACTATTACAAGTCGGCACAGCCACCGCCGCCGCCACCACCCGCTAAGCTGGTATCCCCTCGCGGCCACAACGACCGCTCCAAGTTAGTAGAGTCGACCATCGCCATCGACGACAACCAGTACGACGACCAGATGGACGACCAGTTCGGCGACAGCAGCATCGGATTGGATTTCGGCGACGAAGCGAGCGCTCGAGCGCGCGCCGCTCCGCGCGGCTCGCTGGCGCAGGGCCAGCACATTGGCGTCGCGCGCGAAGGCTGGCTCTCGGTGGGCGATATCACCAGTAATAGCAGCTGGAAGAAGCGCTACGCCGTGCTCGCCGGCCCGACGTTCACGTACTTTGCCAGCAAAGGCACGGGCGACGCGCTCGAATCGCTCTGGGTCACGCGCGTGTCGCTCTCATCCTCCAAGCCGAACGCACTGGAGCTGGCGCTGGACTCGGGACGCGTCGTGGGTATCGCCGCCGACTCGCGCGAGGAGCTCATCGAGTGGGAGCGCGCGCTCGCGTCGGTGCTCGGGACGCGCGTGCTGCTCCGGTCGGTGTCGTCCAAAGACGAGAACGAGACTATGGACGACACTTATGGCGACGGCCGCGGCGGCAGCGGCCGACGACCGTCCTCGTACGCCGGCGTGTTCCGAGAAGGCTGGCTGCTGGTCAAGCAGGGCTTTGGCAAGAACGAGTGGGCTCGACGGTACTTTGTGCTCAACGGCGCGACGCTCCAAGAGCGCGAGACGCCGACGTCCAAGGCCGAGTACGGAAGCTTCGTCATCCACATGAACGTCAACAACGACTCGAGCGTGGCCGAGTTCGAGTTGGAGCTTATGTCAGGTCGGTTCCTCAAGCTGCAAGCCGAGAACGCGGTCGACGCCGAGGCGTGGATCCACGCGCTATCCGATTTGGTCGGCACGCCAGTCGCGACGACTTCCTCCACACAGCCGGCCGCCCAAAGCATGTCGCTGTCCTCGCCCGTGATTCGCCCGCCTGTCAATATACTACCCCCTCAACAAGTGAAAAAGACGGGCTGGCTCATGAAAGAAGGCGGGATGATCAAGTCGTGGAAGCGGCGATATTTCGTTCTGGACGGAGACACGTTCCGCTACTTTGACAAGGTGAACGGCAACATGCTGGGCGGAGGCACCGTCTTCCGCGTTGTGCGCAACTCGGCGACGGCCAACTCGGTCGACGTCCACTTTCTCAACGGCCGGATCCTGCGCATCTCCAGCGAGACACGCACAGACATTGACGCGTGGTTTGAAGCGCTTCGCTTGGCCACTGCCTCCTCTATCCACAACGGTCATTACACTCACGATGTGGCTAGCACTGGAGGCGATACTCCTTCCAGCCCGAGCGACGGTATCGTCCAGCGCGGCTGGCTCTTGAAGCGGGGTCAAATGATGAAGACGTGGAAACGGCGGTACTTTGTCATTCAACGGAACCGACTGACGTACTGCAGTACAGTGGGCGGTGAGCTGCTGGGCTCGGGCGCGGTCTTCGATGTGGCAGTTGGCAGCCAGCGCCCGCTCAGTCTCGACGTTCGATTCCAAAATGGTCGCCTACTCCACGTCGCCGCTGCTGACGACGAGGACTTCAAGCAGTGGCACGATGCACTGCGAACAGCCTCCAATATCTCTGAGAGTTTTCTATCACAGGCCAGTTTGTCGCAAGAAGAGCCTCTCTTTGAGAAAGACCATTTTGACGACGACGCTCAAGACGACGCGTCAGTGCTCGCAGAGGATGGTGATGGTGGCGACGATCTCTACGGGTCCGATCATGGTGACGACGAGTCGACTGGGTACGGCATGTGGGATGCTGCCATGAAAGACCGACCGAGCGTCAGTCGTGACAACTCGTGGGACAGCGCCCTGAGCGAAAGCAACAACAATGGCAACGATAGCGACGGCGGCGGCTCCGTGACGCGGGAGCTCCATCGCCAATACAGCGACAACGCGTCCACCTCCGGAGAGCCGCGCGGGTGCTCGGGCTGGCTCCGCAAAGAAGGTGGCCACGTGAAGAACTGGAAGCGGCGCTACTTCACACTCCACGGGACCACGCTCAAATACTTCAAGAGCGCCAAGGGTTCGCTTTTGCGATCAGATGAGGTGGTTCACGTGGAGGAGACGCCGGCCACGAAGTTTGGCTTTGCAATCGACATGAGGAGCGGGCGGCGTCTGGTGGTCACGGCCGAGTCGACGGACGAGTACGAGAAGTGGCTACTGGCGCTGTGGGGCGTGCTTGCGGACCAGCGTGCCAGTCTGACCGATGGCCACGGGTATGAAGGCGACGGTGGCGGTCGATACTCGGCTGTGGGTATAATCAGTGTCAAGAGTGTTCCCACATCGCCTGTGGCGCACGGTTCGTCGTCTTCCCCGGCGGTCTCTAAGACCCACAGCGGCTGGCTTGAGAAAGAAGGCCAGCGCTTCAAGACCTGGAAAAAGCGGTACTTCACGGTGAAAAACGGCGCGTTGATGTACTTCAACGATATCGGCGGCGAGACGCAAGGCCACGGCACGGTCCACGGCGTGAGCGTCGACAAGACCAAGCCCAACACGCTACGGATTCGGCTGGGCAAGGACCGCGTCATGCGCGTGACGGCGGCGACCGCGGCCGAGACCACCACGTGGCTACAGGTCTTAACCGCGTCGCAGCGGTCTCCACGTGGAGTGGTGTCTCCTCGCTCGGAGGCTGGCGACGACTTGTCGGAGATGGCGAGCAGTGCTGGTTCGGCGGCACTGGACTTGGAGCGCCGGTCGCTGAGCCCCGTGGCGCCATCGAGCCCTGTGGCGCCGCAACAAGGGCGGTCTCGCTTCGACGAGAGTGACTATCTGAAGAACGATACGATCACCAACGACTCGTTCCTGCGCATTCGCGGGCCCGGAGACGACCTCTCGCTGACCGAAGGCTCGTTCTACAAGCCGCGCTCGTTCAAAGGTGATCTCCCGCTCGCCCCCACGCTGACGACGCCCACGGAGGACGCCGATGACGGACAGCTCGCGCGCATCGACAGCGAGGACGACATCATGTATCTCAAGAGCTCTAGCGCGGAACGCGAGCGGCTCGAGGCGATGCGCAAGAAGAAAGAGCTCGAGATGCTGCCCGCCCAGTGCGCACCGTGCTGTGTGGTCATGTAGACAGTTGCCTTTGTTTTCTATGAGATGTAATTTCCCATCGTACTACTCGCGTCTCAGATAGACCCAATGGATATTATCCCATGGAGTTCACTAATAAGGTGCAGTCAAATCAGGTGCGCTTCTATTGAGGTGGGTGCGTGGAAGAGGTCCGATTGGCGGCATTCGGTCATGCCACTGTAAAGGTCTGGAAACCCCTTTCCATCACCAGCGAGATAACGTTAGATACCAGGCAACGATGGTCGAGTCGACGGATCCGACGGTGACGTACGCCGGGTGGGTGTTCAAGGAAGGCAGCCTGGTCAAGAACTGGAAGAAGCGCTTCCTCGTGGTCAAGCGCCGCGAGCTCGCGTACTACAAGACGACCGACCACACGTCGCGCCATGCGCAGCTCATGGGCTCGATGCGCGTCGCACGCGTGGACAAGGCCGGCGGCATCACCAACGGACTGATCATCAGCAGCATGGAAGGCCGCCAACTCAAGATCTTCATGGACACAGCCAATGAGCGCGACCGCTGCTACGAGGCCATAGTCGAGTGGTGTCAGCCAGCCGGCGCTGGCGCAGGCGGCGGCGGCGGTGGTGGACGCGCGAGTTTAACAGGCTCCGCGCCTTCTACTGCAACTGGCCGTCACAGTGGCTCTCTTACCATTACTGATACAATGGCGGCTGCTTCGCGGAACAGCGATCTCGGAGCAAGAAACAGCATCACTCCTCGAATGGCTGGCTGGCTCGAGAAGCAAGGACAGAACATGCCCACGTGGAAGCGCCGGTATTTCGTGTTGGACGAGGGCATTCTCACATACTCCACAGACGAAGGCACGGCGGCGCTGGGGCGTCACCGTGTGCTCGGCGTGCGCCGCGACCGCACAAAGCCGTTTACGCTCGGGCTCACGCTCGACACTGGCAGAGAGCTGCGTGTCTCTGCTCTGGACGAGCACAACCTCGGCGAGTGGCAGCGCGCGCTGCGCCAAACACTCGAGATGAATCCTATGAATCGCAACTCGGAGCACGCAAACGAGCGGCCGTCAGGAGAAGATCTACGTGGTCGTCTCACAGCGGATGACCCCTCGCAAGCTAGTTACAACAATCTCTTCGGCGCACCACCGCTTGCCGACGCGGACGAATCAGCATCGCCACGTCTCAACTCGGACGTGTCGTTTGGGTGCAACATTCGCCTCGACTTTGATGGCCAGAACACGAGTTTCATCGAGTGCGAGGACCCGCGCGCGCAGGCGAATGTGCCGCCGCCGCCCAAGCCGTTCTCGCCTACAGCGCCGGGTGTGAACACCATCCGCAAGATGCGCATCGAGCAGCATCTGCTGGACGAGGACGAGGACGACGATATCGTCATCACTCGCGTGAGCTCCACGCAGCCGGCTTCCAGCAACAGCGGCAGCAGCTCCCCCGTGCCATCGCGGCGTCCTCCAACCTTCAAGCCCAACGAGCCTGTGCCCGCAGGTCCGTGCTGCTGCGTCGTCATGTGACTCCCTCGTCCTCCACTCTGTGTCAATATCGGCTTCTAGATTGCACACGTAGCTACTGAATGTAGCTGGTGGGCGCAATTGCTGTGACACACCCTGACTCAAAACCAGAGGACTGCAACTTGCGCGCGTCGCAGAGTGTGTATACACAAAAGTATTTGCCGTCTCGTCTTCACCTTCCCCACTGGGTTTGGAAGGCAAATGCAAACAGTTTTGTGGAATAAAGTAGGGTTGCCCTGACTTCCAGCAAAACTTCCAGCAAAGCAGACGGGCGCCGAGCCGACCAATGATGGTGGCAGTTCGAAAATTACGTGATATTTGGAAGTTAAAGGCGAAATATTTCCGTGGGTAGGAGCACAAATCAACTGATTTGTTCGGGTTCTCCACCGTTTGGAGCCAAAGCATGGGACTGGGACGAACCCACGTGAGTGATTGTTGGGCGGGAGAACCTTTCCTTCGTCCTCAACGTAAAAAATCCCCACCCGAGCAGAACACATATCGCACACATCGAAGGCTTGGCCACGAAAACACACACAGAGACAGCGCGACAAGTGCGGAGAACCGAAAAGCTAATCAAAACTTCGGAACTAGTCTCCACGACACATAATGGCGGCGACGATGCACGGCGGCGAGTACGCCGGCTGGATCTACAAGCAAGGCAGCATGATCAAGAGCTGGAAGAAGCGGTTTATGGTGCTGCGCGGCAAGCAGCTCACGTACTACGACACGGAGAAGATCACACCGCGCGTCAAAGAGAAGGGCAGTTTCCAGGTCATCACGGTGGAACTGAGCTCGGACATCCAGAACGGACTGCTGGTCCACGGCCGCGGCGGCCGCGTGCTCAAGCTCTACACCGAATCGGCCGAGAGCACCACGGGCTGGTACCATGCGATCATGGACGCCACGGGCATGGGCAACGGACTGGGCATGGGCGGCATGGACCACGCGGGCGACCGATTCTCGATGCCGAGCGACCGCAGTCTGGATCTGGACGACGCGGTGGACCACATGGATCTGCTCGGGCGCCTCAGCTCGCTGCCTCTGGACGACACGCAGGTGCAGCACTCGGGCTGGCTCACGAAGGAAGGCATGCGCGTCAAGAGCTGGAAGAAGCGCTGGTTCACGCTGCGCGGCGACACGCTGTCGTACTTTGACTCGGCCGACACGGGCAGCAACGCCAAGGGCTACGGCCACGTGCGCGCGGTCGAAGTGAACGGCGAGAAGGCGAATTCGCTCGACATTCGGTTCGACAATGGCCGCATCTTGCGGGTCGCGGCCGAGTCGCCGCGCAGCATGCAGGACTGGCTGCTCAAGCTCAGCGACGCCATCGAGGCCTCGCGCGACGACAACAACAACGCGCGCGTGAGCATTGTGGCGCGCCAGGCTATGCGCGCGTCCATGACGAACCCACCTATGGCTCACCGCGGGTCGATCAGCGGCCCGGTGGCGCCGCTGCGGCACTCGATCGCCGGCTCTACTGCGCCTCCGCAGCGGCCTTCGATCGCAACAATGAGCGGCTTTGGACGGCCGCCTCAACAGCCTCAGTCGGCAGAGCGGCCTCGGTCAGCGAACGATTCGTACAAGTCCGACTACTCAGTGCAGTCGTCGACCATCTCGTCCAATCAGTCGGGCGATTACTTTGACGATAGCGACAGCGACAGCGACGGCGACTGGATCTAGAGGTTGCTCGCGCGATTTTGTGCTCGTGTTTTTTTTCGTCCACGAGAGACAGCGATTGTGTCTGGGGTCCTGGTCTTGCCAGCTGCGCCACGCGGTTTGGCACCGCCCGACCGTCTATTGGTCGAGCTAGTCGACGAATGGTCCAAGGCTCCTGTCTCATTTCGCATTTGTTGCAGAAGATGCTGGCGTGGTCTCCGTATGCTCCAGTGACAAAGCAAAGCCAAGCAAGTGGAAACGTGTCAACACGAAACGACGCGACCCTCCTCTCCCCAGCAAAGCAGCACACGAACAAAAGTAGTAGAAGCCACGTCTGATCCGACAGCGTAGGAAGCCCATAGCCAGTAAGTAGATTCGGGATATTCCCTCCGCCAATGTAGACTCCCTAATAATAAGTAGCAAGCACCCTTTCATTGTGTCGTCCAGCCGAACCGAATTGCCGATATATAATACCATGGTCTCAGACATCTGATAACGTTGATAAAAAATTTTATATATTTTATTTATTTTTGCAAGTTCAGGATCAGCTCGCGAAATGAGATGCATGCGATGTGATTGGGGTCTATTCCTGTTCCCATTGAATTTCGGGTCAGAGCAACTTGTTGGGAACTTGCAATACTCTTCCATGTGCTTTTCCATCGTTTGAGGAGGAGCACGCAGCGGATCCCGGATCTGTTCCGCGCTGACTGCCACCGTATCCACGCCAAAGCTATTCTGAGGGCCTGTCGATTACGAAATGCTCAGAACATTGTTGACGCCAGCACCGCCCCACGCTCTCGAGACGGACGAGGCTCTGTGGATCACTTCCGACTCGCCCCACCGCCTCGACGAACAAGCCAACGCAATGGGAGCCGGTGCGTCAACTGTGTCGGCGATGACGCCGCGCTCAGCGGCGCTGCCGCACCTCGCGCCGCTGGACGCCGAGACCGAGGTGGCCATCTTCACGATGATCCACCGCGAGTACGAGCAGATGGCTGGCGACGAGCTGGGCGACGAAGTGATCTTCGAGCGCATGAAGCAGATCTGCTACAAGGCGTACGTGAACGACCCGAGCAAGCCCAACGCCGGACAGCTCAACCGGCTCCACCTGCGGCGCTCGTCCGACCCGCACCGCAAGAAGCGCGAGGCCGTCTACTCCAAGGGCCTGGTACGTTTTGTGGTCGTGGACTGTAAAATTTTGATAGAAGCTGGCTGAGGCTGATGGAGCTGCTGTTGGTTAGGACCTGGCAAGCGACTCGGCGCGCGGGCCCATCAAGCGCATGTCCGAGAGCAAGACCGAAGAGACGGCCAGCCTGCTCAAGACGGCGCTCCAGTCGGCGCTCTTCACCGACTCGACCAACGACGAGCTGGATAAGGTGCGTGGACGCTCATCCGCCAACGTGGATTCACCATCACGGACTGACGGACGTTGGGGATGCTTTATGAAGGTGTTGCTCGCGATGAAGCGGCTCCGCGTCGGGCCGGACGAGTTCATCATGAAACAGGGCGACAACGGCGACAAGTTCTACGTCGTGCAGTCCGGTGAGCTCGAGGTCTCAGTCAACACCAACGTCGTGGGCACGTTGAGCACTGGCGACCACTTTGGCGAGCTCGCGCTAATTTACGACGCCCCCCGTGCCGCGACCATCGTGGCCAAGACCGACGCCGTGCTCTGGACGCTGGATCGCGACGAGTTCCGAATGGTTCGATGCGCTGCGAAGTAGTTTTGTTGACGTTTCGTTCTGAACTGATCCAATCGACGATTGTGTGTGCATGCAGATCCAAGCCAAGTCATCCAACGATTCGCTCGTCAAGCGCGCTAAGTGGCTGCGTCAAGTGGAAATCCTCGCGAGTCTGTCGCAGAGACAGCTCGCGCTGCTAGCGGGCGTGCTCAAGGCCGTGACTTTCGACGACATAGAGCGGATCATTAAGCAGGGCGACGTCGGCGACACGTTCTACATCGTGGAAGAAGGTGCCGTATCCTGCCAAGTGGAGGCCTACGGCCCGCGCGACGGTCGCAGCAGCACGGAGATCGCGTGCTTTGGGCCGGGCGACTACTTTGGCGAGATGGCGCTGCTCAGCGACATGCCTCGGAACGCCAGTATTTATGCCAAGGGACCAGTCAAGTGTCTGAGCCTTGGGCGCCAAGAGTTTGACACCATGCTCGGTCCGCTGACGGACGTGCTCGACCGAAACAGCCGCATCCGGATTTTACGGTCGCTGCCGACGCTGGCGAACCGCTCGGCTGAGTACATGGAGCAGATCGTGTCGCAGCTAGAGATCAAAGCGTTTCAGGACAACCAGTGTATCTTCCGCGAAGGCGACATGGCGACCGCGTTCTACATCGTCAAATCGGGCTGCGTCAAGCTGATCACCAAGACCAAAGACCCGCTGACTGGCAAACTGCTCACCAATGACACGCTGCTCAAGGCCAACGATACTTTCGGCGATGATGCGTTCTCCCAGTCGGGCAACTACGCCAGCACCGTGGTGTCGTGTGGTCGCTCCCAGTGCCACCGCCTCAAGGTCTCGGCGCTGCATGGGTCCGGCTCGCGGCACTTTACGCAGCGGGTCAGCTTGACCGAGCGCGGGCTCAACAAGAACTGCTCGCTGACACTGGACGAGATCGAAGTGGGCGGCGTGCTGGGCGAAGGCTCGTTCGGCAAGGTCGTGCTTGTTCACACACGCGTGGATGGAGACAAGCAACAGCCCATGGCGCTCAAGATTATGGCCAAATCGCACATTATCGAGTCGGACCAGCAGATCCAGGTGATGCGGGAGAAGCAAGCACTCATGACGCTGCCCAGCCACCCGTTCATCGTCGAGCTCTACGCTACGTACCAGGATCAGAACAACTTGTACATGCTTATGGAGCTCGTCCAGGGCGGTGAGCTCTTCACGTTGCTCCACAACGAAGAGTTCATCGAGACCGTGGACGAAGCGTCGGTTCGTTTCTACTCCGCCAACGTGATCTTGGGGCTGCAGCACATGCACAAGTACGACTTTGCCTACCGCGACCTTAAGCCCGAGAACCTACTGATCACCAAGGAAGGATACCTCAAGTTTGTCGACTTCGGCTTTGCCAAGAAAGTACCGTTCACGGTCGTCAACAGCGACGGCGTCGAGGAGCTCCACTCGCGGACCTACACGCTCTGCGGCACGCTCGAGTACCTCGCGCCCGAGTTTGTACTAAACACGGGCCATGACCTGGCCGTCGACTACTGTACGTGTTATTGCCTGGTTCTTGGCGGGAGCTGTGGTATGCATCTAATTCGCTGACGTGTCTGTTTTCTACAGGGGCGCTGGGCATTCTGATCTACGAGATGCTGGTGGGCTACACGCCGTTCGGCACGGGTGACGGCGACACGACACAGCTCTTCCGCAACATCGCGATGGTGCGCACGGGCGCCAACCAGGTCGACTTCCCGTTCCACCTGCTGGAGAACTGCCCCATGGCCTGCGACCTGGTCAAGCGGCTGCTGCAGGGCGACCCGGCCAAGCGTATCGGCGTGGGCATCAACGGCGACCAGGACTTGCGCCAGCACGCGTGGTTCTCCAAGGTCGAGTGGGACAAGCTGTACTCGCGCGCGCTCGAGCCGCCGTACGTGCCGCCACTCGCCGGCACGTACGACATATCCCTCTTTGAGGGCGAGATCGGCAACCGCGCCAAGGACAAGCCCTTTGACGGCAAGGGCGACGAGAGCTTTGTCGGGTTTTAATACGGGAACTAACCACGCGCATAGACGAGGCATATTCGTGGGTATCTAGTCTTACCAATACGTAGCAGAGGCGCGTGTGCGTGGCGGCCCGATGCCAGCGCTGCTTGCAGAGCCATGATTATCCTTCTCCATCTCATCTTTGATCTACATTTGGTCCGCCAAATTCGCACTATGATTGGTCAAAATAGAGCCATGTTGACTTTTGATTTTATTTACCAATCAAATGTCTCAAAGGATCTCGGGCGGCAGGTATCTGCTGGTGGATGGACCGCCCCACACTGGTGCCCTCCCCTTTGACCAACAAACCAACAAGATCATGGCGCTGACCAAGGCCGCGCTCCGCCTGCGCGCACTTCAACGCCACCTGGCGCGCCCTGTCGCCCACGCCCACGCCCACACCAACGTCCACGCCGCTAACATGTCAACCAAGGCGGCAGCATCGGCGCGCGACGACTTCCCGGACATCATTTACGGCCAGGACACAGGCGTGCGCACGGTCCAGTGGAACCGCCCGAGCAAGCTCAACGCGCTGACGCTGCCCATGGTCCACCACCTGACCAAGCGGCTGCAGAAGATCGAGGCCAACGACACCGTCAACGCTGTGGTCTTTTCCGGTGTGGGCGACAAGGCGTTTTGCGCCGGCGGCGATGTGCGCGCACTCGCGGACCACGCCAAAGATCCGGCCACGCACCACCTGGCGGCTGATTTCTTCCGCCACGAGTACCGCCTCAACTACATGCTCGCAACGACTGAGAAGCCTATTGTCTCGTTCCTGAACGGCGTCACCATGGGGGGCGGCGTCGGGCTCTCGATGCACGGCAAATTTGTGGTCGCCACCGACAAGACGCTGTTCGCGATGCCCGAGACGGCGCTGGGCTTCATTCCGGACGTCGGCGCCTCGTACTTGCTGCCGCGGCTCGGTCGCAAGATCACGGAAGGGGAGAACTACGAGGCCGACGTGCCCAAGTCGCGCGCGCTCGCCGGCCAGGGCATCGGCACGTACCTGGCGCTCACGGGCGACCGGCTCAAGGGCACCGAGGTGATCGCGTTCGGACTCGCGACACACTATCTCCGCGCGGACGAGTACGAGACGCTAGTCCACCACTTGACCGGATTCGAGTTCGGCGCAACCGTGCCGCAGGAAGAGCGCGACGAAATCATCCACGAAGCCATCGCCGAGCTCGAGACGGACGAGGCCGCGGCCGAGATCGATGCCGGTGCGTGGCTATAGCGTTGGGGTCGGGGTATTGTGCACACACGCTCACTGACAAGTGTTGGATTGTAGCGTACTACGAGACGGTGGAGAGCGTGTTTGGTGCGCACAATGAAGACGACACACTCGAGGGCATCTTCAAGCGCCTGGAGGTACAGTATTCCTAGTCCATCTGTCATTGCTGAGCTGGATGCTGATTTTAGAATTTGTGGGTTCGTTCTGTATGCACATAGGCGCTGAACACGGACTGGTCCAAGCAGACACTCGCGACGCTCAAGAAGATGGCGCCCCTCGCGCTCAAGGTGACGCTGGAGCAGATGCGCCAGGGTGCCGTCAAGAACTGCGCCGAGTGCTTCCAGATGGAGTACCGTCTCTCGACGCGTCTGACCGCCGAGCCTGACTTTGCTGAGGGCGTGCGTTCGGTGCTGGTGGACAAGGACCGCAACCCCAAGTGGCAGTACACGGCGCTTGCGCAGGTCACGCCCCAGATGGTCAAGGCGTACTTTGAGCCGCTGCCGGAGGACCAAGAGCTCGTGCTGTACTCAAGCAAGGACAAATAGATCTAGCAGTGGTCGTGGCTGGCTACCAGCAGCCTTGGGCGACCCGATGATTCAAGAAGCTAGGCGCTGTAGGAAGTGATGTACGCTGTTTTCTCCCTCCCTATCCCCCTTTATCCCGCCGGAACTGACGGACTGACTCGTAATAGCAGCTTCTGTGTGTACCTCGCTCTCGCCATGTCTCGCTCTTGGATCTACTGCAGATGGCGCGCGTGATTACTTCTGACCCACTGAACTGGAGCGTATTTATATTTATATGAGAACAGAAAAAGTCTGACCAGCACCACCATATCAACGACGCATCGGCTCCTTCAGAGGCCTGGAGCCGGCCAGGACGCAGAACGACAAGATGCTCTCGCCCGAATCGTTCTCACGGATGCCCAAGCGCCACGTGACGGACGTGATCCGCGTGGCGCTCGAGCGCCGAGGCATAATCGGCTTCATCGAGATCCACGAGACCATGACACTGCTGGAGGCGCGGACACTCATCTGGGAAAACGTGGAGAACGCGCCGTGCGATTTCCAGTTTGTTCTAGATGACGGCGCGCCCGTGAGCGTACGGCAGGAGAGTACGCAGCACATCCTCCACTTTTATCCGTGCGTCAAGATCCGCGAGTGTAAGAAACCGGTATCGTCGTCAAGCGCTGATGTATTGTCGCCCGTTCGCCGTGAAGCCGATGAAGTCCAGTCCAACGTGACGATCACGGGAGGTGAAGACGACGCGTGCAGCAACAACTCGACAGCGAAGATCTCGGTCTGGACGGCGTCCGGTGACGAGTTCACCGTGTGGATCTCGGACGCGTACACGTTCCAGCAGCTGCGCCGTGACGCTGCGCGGTACTGGAACTTGCCCGCCGCTCTCGTAGCGCTGACCGACAGCGACGGCTGCCTCTGGCCGGAACAGGCCAAGATTCTGTCGGTTATGGGGGTTGAAGAGCTGCGTCAACGCAAGATCATTCTCGAGAGCAAAGGATCCGCAACAACAGCAGGGGTCAAGCCGAAACACAAGACCAGCCCCATGGGGTTCTTATCCTCTCGACGGCGGTCCTCCGTTGATTCTCAGCACTCCACCTCAAGAAGCATGGCCACTTGGAGTCATGTGCTGACAGCGACGCCAGCACCAGACGCAGCGAACCCAGTGGAGGAGCTCTGGCGCGTGTTCACGTTCTACTGCGTCAACGGCGACACCCTCGAGCTCGAATGCATCAAAGCCCATCAGTTCAACCGGCTGCTGCGCGACGCGCGAGTGTTGGGGGGCGCTGGTGCGGCCGTGACGCCCGCGATGGCCGACATCATCTACACGTCCGAGACCAAGGGCAAGCCGCAGTGGTCGGGTAAGATGAATTACGACGAATTCCTTAACGCGCTCGTCAGGGTCGCGGTCGCGCGGCATCGCCGGTCGAGCAGCCGCTTTCTCCAGCGAAGCGCCGACACGCAGGAAGAGGACGAGCTGTTTCACGGGCTCGTGACCGAGAACATTCTGCCGCTCGCCTCGCGCTGGTCCACGCACGTGTGGGACCTCCAGACGCAGCGGTTGCGGACGCCCGAGGTCGTGGCGTTCGTGTCCAAGTTCCTCGACTCGCTGCTCGACATCTTTTTGTTCTACGCCAAGAGCCACCGGCTCAACGCCGCGACGAGCGCCAAGGAGTTCCACATGTCGTACACCGACTACCAACGGTTCGTCAATGACTTTGCATTTGCCTATTTACAAGTCTCCAGCGTGGAAGCAGCACAGGTGTTTGTCGCGGCGTGCTCGAGCTCTCCGATCCACGACGCGCTCAGTGACCTGGCCGACCAAGCCGCCGCCACCGGGTCTCCGTCACCAGGCCCAGACGCACCACTCGACGCCAGCTACGAAACGCTCTCGTGCTCATCGTCGTCGTTGTCGTCATCCGTGACAGCCGTCGACACCGCCTTCCAGAAGCTCGCCAGCGCAAGCGAAGGCGTGGTGTTGTACGCCTCGCCGGCTGCTCAGGTCGGCCGTGCGTGTATGAGCTTGTCTGCCTTCTTGGACGCGCTCGGACGTCTGGGGCTCGTGTCGTTCGCCAAGGCCAAAAACAATGCCAAGCCGGTGCAGTCGACCAAAGCGGTGTTTCACCACTTGAGCCGCGGCCTCACGCGGTCGCGCGTGCTCAGCATCATGCACAACCACGGGTCGGCATCCGTCCACTCCGGCCGGTTTTACTCGGGCTCAGTGGCGTTCAACAACAAGTTCCTGGACATGTGGCGCTACGAAGGCTCCCCCGACTATTTGGCCGGAAGCGACGGAGCAGTCGCTGCCACCAGCGAGAAGAACTGCGTGTCTACTACTAATGCGAGCTTGACGAGTCCTGTTTCTGTGAAGAAGGCGATCGGAGCCGGAGAGCTGCTGCTCAGTCCGTCAAGGCGACTCGCGTCGTCGGCGGCGCTCTTCAACGAGCGCGTGGTCCAGAACGGCGCCGGCCGAGGCCGCGAAGCGCTCGACCGCCTCGTGCGGAACGCCTTCATTCGAAACGCGATCTCGTCCAGCTCGCTGAATCCAGCAACGGCGGTGTTAACGCCGCGGAAAGGAGACTACGTGCTGCCTAGCACGTTCCCAGGCAACAGCTCAGATGACAGCGCCGTGTACACTCGCGACGACCGAGAAGTCAACTCCAAACCTAGCTCCACCCTCACATCAGCACCACCGGCAGGAGAAGCGCCCCTCGATAGAGCTACGCAACAAGCCCAAACTGTCACACTGAACGTCGCGACGGCAGGTGAAACCTTGCGGTGTGCGGAGACGAGACAGCAAGCGCTCGACTCAACGGGCACCAGTATGATGAAACCTTTGCGGTCGTACGGGAATGGAGGCATCGCACTCCACCCGAAGGACGAGAAGGCTCTGTATGAGAGTATTTTGCTCAAAGGTGGCGTGTTTAAAAAGTACGGGCAGTGGGGGAACCCACACCGCCGCTTCGTGTGGTGCTCGAAAGAGTTCGACGGCGTGTACTGGCGGCCGATCAACAAGAAGCACAGTCTGAGCAAAGAAGGCATCTCTGTGGCCAGCTTCATGGCCGTGCTGCCCGGCAACTCGACCCGCACACGGTACGCGTTCATGAAGCACTTGTCGGACGGTACGCTCGAATTCATTGCATGAATACTCTTTGGTACAAAACAACTGGGGCTGACGCTTTGTCGTGTGTACAGAGAAATCGCTCTGTCGCTGCCTGTCGCTCGTGGCGGAAGACCGGCGGTTGGATCTGGAGGCCGACTCCGAGGCCACGCGCGACCTGTGGATGCAGGCGCTCCAGTTCCTCATGAAGGAGCACCGGCCCCGTATGCTCACAGTGTGACGCAAATGTCCCGAGCCACAAGCCCAAGCGTCGTTTACAACATTGTAGTACCACCACTAACAATAACAAGCCATTTCCGCTCTCTCTCTCTCTCTCTCTCTCTCTCTACAACGGTGGCTACGTGAAGTGGTGTTTTGTTTTGCATATCGAGTGCAGAGGTGCAATACGAACCAACAGTCAACACTCGGGAACAAACTGCCACGCGCCACACGGTCGACTCACGGCTGACACGAGCTAGCTCCCCATAGGCGCTGGCTTGGCTTAGTCCGTCTTCAGGCACTTGTCGAGCGACGAAAACTCAGAGAAGAACGCGGTGAACCACGCGAGCGTCTGCTCCAGGTCTTCGGTGCCGCACTGCTCGCGGATCGAGTGCATGCTCAGCTGCGCGAGGCCGACGTCGAGCGTGCGGATGCCCGTGCTGGTCGCGAGGATCGGGCCGATAGTCGAGCCGCACGGCGAGTCCTGGCGGATGACAAACTCCTGGATGTTGATCTTGTGGCGGTTCGCGAGCTCCTTCATAAGGAACGCCGACTCGCCCGTGGTCGCATACCGCTCGTTAGCGTTGTACTTGATCACTGGGCCAGCGTGGAGTTGCGGGCGGTGGTTCATCTCGTGCTTCTCCGAGTAGTTGGGGTGCACGCCGTGGGCCATGTCGGCCGAGACCAAAAAGCTCTTGCGCGCGGCCGCGGCTGTGAGCTCGCCCTCAGCGATGCGCGCCGCCACGCTCTCCAAGAAGTTGGAGCCGGCGCCCATGCGCGAGTCCGAGCCAACCTCTTCATTGTCAAAGAGCGCGACCACGCGGACATTGTCGTCGTCGCCAAGCGTGGGCAGCGACTGGAGAAGCGACTGCGTCGAGAGCCACGAGCAGCACAAGTTGTCGAGACGCGGCGAGAAGATAAACTCGTCCAGCGCACCACCAACGTTTGCGCCTTGCGTGTCGAAGAGGCAGAGCTCAAAGTCCGCGATCTGGTCCACCGTCACGTCGAGCTCCTTGGCGAGCAGCTGCAGCAGCACCGAGTGGTGCTTGAGTTTGGGGGCACCGTCCTTCTTCTCGGTCGTGGCCTCGAGCTGCGCACGCGCGGCGGTCGCGATCACCGGGCGCAAGTGGGTCTCCTTGTTGAACGTGAAAGCCGTGTTGACTTCGCGGTCTAGGTGGATCGCCAGCGTCGGGATGCGCATGATCGGCTTGTTGATGAGCACGAGCTTGGAGCGGAAGCTCGAGTCGCTCTCGCGCACGATCACGCGGCCGGCGACGCCGAGGTCGCGGTCGAACCACGTGTGGAAGAGGCCGCCGCCGTAGGTCTCCACGCCGACCTGGAGCCAGCCGTTCGACTCGAGGTTCGAGATGGGCTTGACCTTGAGGCACGGGCTGTCCGTGTGCGCGCCGATGATGTGGAAGCCGTTGCCCTTCTGGTACTTGCCGCCGACCGCGAACGCGATGATGGCCGACTGGTTGCGCGTGACAAAGTACTTGCCGCCGGCGGCGACCGCGCCCTTCCAGCTGTCTTCCTCCTTGAGCTGCTTAAAGCCGGCGGCCGTGAGCTGCTGGACGACTTCGTGCACCGCGTGAAACGGCGACGGGCTCTTGTTGACAAAGTTGAGGAACGCTGTCCATGCAACAGAGGGAGAGAGAGAGAGAGATCCAGTCAAAAAGACCATTGGCGGCGGTGGCGGCGGTCGAAACAGCCACGGCGTTCCACGCACCCGAGACGGTCTGTGGCGTCGTGCGCGAGAGCGAGAGCACCATGGTCGTTGAGAAACGTGAGCGAGAGGCAAGAAGAACGATGGATCGCGAAATGAGCTGCTGCTGGTGGCGATAGGCACACTGACCCAATGAAAGGTCCACAGTCCTCTATTCGAGTGATTGAGCGCATCCCATCAACACGGCTGTTGACGAATGGGAAGGCAGGGATAGGGTTGGACATACAAAGTTCAAGTCACAAGAGGTGTTGTGTGTGTGTGGATGGCGCATCATCCACCTGCCACCAGGAAGTATACGCTTTAGGAGGCTCGTAGAACAGAATGCGTCAGGAGTGATGGTATTCATTCGCACAGGATGATCGAGTATGGCAGGTTATGGATTCCCATTCTACTGTTTTAGGGAAATGGCTGCGCGGCTCTTACAGAGGGATGTTGCCGTGCTTCTTCCACGGGTTCGAGAGCTTCTTGGTCTCGAGCATATCGAGATCCTCGCAAATGTGGAGACGCGTCTTGGTCGGCTCGATGATGTCGTCCACGAATCCGCGCTGGGCGGCCACCTATTTAAGAACCACAGTCAATCGATCGTCAGTTAAGACGAGGTGCGGCCGTCCGTCCGTTTCAGACGCACCATGGGGTTGGCAAACTTGCGCTCGTAGTCGGCGGTGTTCTCCTCCACGTTCTGGCCGCGGAAAATGATCTCCACGGCGCCCTTAGCGCCCATGACGGCGATCTCGGCCGACGGCCACCTATGCAGCACAGCCGGTTAGTCTAAAACGTCTAATGGGTGGTATGACCACTCACAATCAACGTACGCGTAGTTAATGTCGCCGCGCAGGTGCTTGGAGCTCATCACGTCGTACGCTCCGCCGTAGGCCTTGCGCGTGATGATCGTGATCTTGGGCACCGTCGCCTCGGCGTACGCGTACAGCAGCTTGGCGCCGTGGCGAATGATGCCGCCGTACTCCTGGTCCACACCAGGCAAGAAGCCCGGCACGTCCACCAGCGTCACGATCGGAATGTTGAACGCGTCGCAAAAGCGCACGAAACGAGCGGCCTTGATGGATGAGTTGATATCCAGGCAGCCGGCTAGCTCGATCGGCTGGTTCGCGACGATGCCCACGGGACGGCCTTCCATGCGGCCAAAGCCGATGATCATGTTCTTGGCGTAGTCGGGCATCACCTCGAAAAAGTCGAACGAGTCCACGAGCTGGTGGATGATGTCCTTCATGTTGTACGGCACGTTCGGGTCCGGCGGCACAATGCTCTCGAGCGTCGGCACTGGACGGTAGCGGTCGTCGTCCGACTTGCGGACCGGCGGCTTCTCTGTGGAGGGCAGAGAACAGAGCATAGTTAGTGACACGACCCCTCTTCCGATTGTAGAGGGAAGGAGATATTACGTACCAGTGTTGTTCAGCGGCAAAAAGTCGAAGAAGCGACGCATCTCGCGGATGGCTTCGACGTCGTTGTCGAACGCACAGTGCGCCACACCCGAAGTCTTGGTGTGCGTCCCCGCACCGCCGAGCTCCTCCTGCGTCACCTCCTCGTTCGTCACCGTCTTGACGACATCTGGACCGGTCACAAACATGTACGACGAGTCGCGGGACATGAAGATGAAGTCGGTCATCGCAGGCGAGTACACGGCACCACCAGCGCAAGGTCCCATGACCATGGTGAGCTGCGGCACGACGCCCGACGCCAGCACGTTGAGCTGGAAAATATCAGCGTAGCCCGCAAGCGAGGCAACACCTTCCTGGATACGCGCACCTCCCGAGTCATTGAGACCAATCACAGGGACGCCAAGCTGCATCGCCTGCTCCATTATCTTGACGATCTTCTCGGCGTAGGTCTCCGAGAGCGAGCCGCCAAAGACCGTAAAGTCCTGGCTGAACACAAACGTGAGACGGCCATTGATCAGTCCGCGGCCCGTGATGACACCATCGCCGGGGATGTGCTGCTCGTCCATGCCGAAGTCCGAGCAACGGTGAGTCTTGAGCATGTCGTACTCGCGGAAAGTGCCTGGGTCCACGAGGAGCTCAACGCGCTCGCGCGCAGTGAGCTTTCCCTTCTCGTGCTGCTTGGCCTGGCGCTTCAGACCGCCGCCCACGAGTGCCTGCTGGCGCGCCTCTTCGAGCTCCTTCTGGAACGCGAGTTTGCGCGCCGCGGGCGTGACGGTCGCGGCGGCGCTGAGCCAGCGCACCTGCGACTGCGCCAGCAGACTCGCGTTCATGCGCTTGGCGAGGGAGAACGCGCGCACCATGGTGGATCAGTTCGTCGGCTGGCTGGTGTTGTGCTAGTAGTGACGACGAATTGAATCTGAACGCGTCAGACACGCAATGAACGCCACGCAGGTGGAAAGCTCGCTCGCAAGGGGCTCCTTCTTTGCGGTCGGGAGCTCTTTGCCGTCAAGTCTGTCACTCGTCAATCCCCAAGTTCAATCTGGCCCGTGGGTCGGACGGATCATCGACAGAACCCGAGCCCGGATGGATCCGACCAAAACCCACGCAAACTCGCAGCCAATACCATAGAAACGGTACATTGTACCTACTTCACGGTACCTTGTCGGATCCGTTTTTCTAAACGACGCGCGGGAAAAGCGAAGAAGGAAGGAAATGGGCCCAAGATGATGGCGAGCCAAGGCAATCGAATGGCTCTGCGAACAGCCCTCGACCGACCGACGCCGCGCGCGGCTCTGGCGCTGCGCTGTCTACTCGCGCTGCTTTGTGGCATTTGTTTCATCCACGATGCGACGACCGCGAGCGCGGCCCAAATGCCCGCGTGGGACCCCGTGGTCGCGCTTCGCCCGCGCCACCTCGTCGCCTACTACCCACTGGCGGGCGACCGCTTCGACTACGCGCCCAACGGATCGCCAGATGGATTCATGCAGCACGGTGTGGACCGCAATATCCAGTCAGCAGACGGCGACGACATCTCCAGACTGCGCGTCGACGCACAGAGCGGCGTGGACCTGCCTCTCGCCCTCGCCCGCCGTGAATTCCCGTCGGTGACCATGGGCGCGTGGGTTCGGTTCGAGTGGGCTGGGCGCCAGCGCGGGTGTGTGCTGTCGCAGATTGGCTCTCCACTCGGACGCTCTCTTTGCATCGACAACGGCCGGTGGATCGTCGCGAACACAACTGTCCCCGAGAAGATTGTCTCGAGCGAGGCCTGGGTATTCGCGGCCGTTGTCTTTGAAGAGCCAGTGGTGGGCTCTAGCAGCGACGCTACGACTCGGTTGTACGTGGATGGTGATATGGTCGATCTCAACATCAGCACTTCCACGAGCGTGCTGAGCGCTGGAGCCGTGATCGGGTCCTCGCGTCAAGGTGTAAATGGGTTCGATGGAGCGATCAAGGGCGTGTTCTTCTTCGACTATGCGCTCACATCGAGCGAGCTCAACTATTTGATGGCGAGTTTGAGTGCACCGCGAGCGCCGCTCATCGCTGCGGGGGCCGCTGGCTATGCGTTCGAACTCAAGACCGCGCAGGAACAAGCCGTGTTGACGATCCCGCTACGCGATCTGTTGGTTGTTGATACCAGCGTCATCATGTGGATCAAGCCAGATAGTGCAGCCTCGTCCGCCGCTGGTGACCGGATGTGTTTGTGCCAGCTTCGTGACCTTGAAGATAGACTCGTCACGATTTGGTCAAGCTTCGATGAGGCTCGTGCTGTGTGGTTCGTTCGTGTTCGGCGGTCGTCATCATTTTCTGACGACTCGACCGATTCGGACGATTGGTTGTTCCCGGAGACACTTTTGCAGATGGATCACTGGCAGCGTGTTGCAATTGTGTGGAGCAAGACAGGATTCCGACTGTACCTGAACGAAGTTCTATCCTTCGATTTGCCACCAACGGTAATGGGCACGTTCGTGAAACTGACGCATATTGCCATCGGACCATGTGGCGGTGAATCGAACGGCGTACTTCCTTTCGTTGGGCAAATCGACGAAGTGTCTCTTTGGAGCAAATCATTTGGCTCCACTGGCGACGTTTTTGAAGTGGCGAGTTCGAAGTTGACTGGTCTGGAAGACGCGCTGATCGGTATATGGGCATTCGACGAGGCTCCCTTTCAACCGCGTCTAGCTCAAAACAACGCAGTACTGCTCACAAATGCGGGAGAAGCTGAGCTTCGAATTGTCCGCTACCCCTCAACCGCTACGACGCTTCGTGGCAGCTATGCTTTCATCGGTCTTTCATCTGCCGGGGTCGGCAACACGTTCGGCGTGGCCAACAACGAATCCGTCCGAATCGATTTGCGCTATTGGAACCCGACTGGCTGTGACGTTCACTTCGAAATTATACAACTGCCGTTGATCGGTAGTCTCGCGCACGCGGAGCAGGCGTCACACCAGAGCGAGGTCTCGAGTATGCAGGGCGCTCAACTCGACTCTGCATCTCTATTGGCGAACGGTATCATCTACTACTCTGCTCCTTTGACCTCAAACAGTCGTCAAGACACATCTTTTTCTTTCAGAGCAACGTGTGATGTGGGCGGCAATGCGGCTTTCAGCGAGGCTGAGATTCAAGTGCAGCTGCGCCCAATCGACGTATATCCCCACATCACGATGCGTGACCGAGTATCGTTTAGTGTGGACGGTTTCCGATTTTCCGACCCAGACGAAGATGAAGACAATGCAGCGACATCTTACGGAATCCAAGTATCAGGGATTCAATCTCCTTCTGTGACGATCCCCTCGACATCATCAAGCGCGTCTGTGACAACATCCAGGCATGATAGTTCATCGTCCGTATCGACTGATGACTCGATACTTATCCAGGGGAGTGCTCGTACTTCGGATCTCAATTTGATGGCGAAAGCCTTGGTCACGGAGGTAACCACTCAGAACCCTCTTCGAGCTATGTATACCGTCTCGCTCGATTCCTTGGCAACAACATCCGATGAATCCGTTGCTGTTCGAGAGAGCAAGACTCTCCAAGTTCATCACCGATTGGATTCTCGACCTACGCTCGCAAAGGTTTCTCCAGGTGAAGTGCCATCGAATCAGCAGTCTCTCGTCAATGTGTACGGGTGGAACCTTAAATCGGCGGGGTACACTTGCTTTGTTGGCGAAATTGCAGTTGGTGAAGCCGAATTCGTGGATCCGACCCATATGCGCTGCCGCATTCTCGTGTCTTCATCACAGGAGGGACTACAACAGCTGACGCTGCGGCAGGCGGATGGTTTGACAAGCCCCGGCATCGCGCTCGCGGTGGTTGCACCATATCGAGTACGTTTGTCCAGCCCTCAGTGCGTGCTCATGCATGTGGGCACAGAAATCTCTCTTTCAAGTTCAAGCTTCACCATGAGCAATGCGGAGAGTCCTATCTGTGTGTTTTCGGCACGAAACGAGAGTGGGGTTAAGATAGTCCATCCAGTCCACATTGCGCCGGGTGAAGTTCGTTGCGTCATGCCCCGTTTCACCACGACCCGAAATGGCCGGATTATCCTGAGTGTCGCCCCAAACGGATCGAATAAAGTTCACGTGGGTGAATTCGTGCTTGTCGAGCGTCCTCGCGTCGATCGTCTGTCTCCAAAAATCGTTGCGACACTAAAGTTGAACGCCAGCTCAGTTGTAGATGTTTTCGGATCTGGCTTCATCAATAACGCAACGCTGAGCTGCAGAGCAAATGGAGAGATTACTCGAGCAACTTGGATCAGCCCAAAAAGACTGAAATGTGTGGTGCCAGATCGGAGAAAGGATCTCAGAACGATGAGTACCGTCGCAATTGACGTGACGGTGAATGGACACGACTTCTCCTTGTCTGCTCAAGAATTGACTCTCCTCGGTCGCCCAAATCTTCACTTCATCCTTCCCCTGAATGGACCGGTGGGTGGAAATACTCGAGTTGACGTTGTAGGAGCTGGGTTTGCGCCTGACTTCACCTACACGTGCATTTTTGGCGGCATCCAAGTGTCAGCCACGTACTTCTCTGCGTCGTTACTTCAATGTTCAACGCCGCACTTTAATTTGCCCGGAGACTACGAATTCCGACTTGCCGTTGAAGGTGTTGAAGGCAATACCGAGCGAATTGCCTTCCACGCGGAGCTGCCAATACTTGTGGAGAGGATATTCCCAAACCTCGCGCCTGCTGGTCGTCCGACTACTGTTTCGTTGTTGGGTCGTAATTTTGAGTTGCTGGCGAACCGAGCTCCATCATGTGTATTCGAGTTGGGGGACGACTCGTGGTGGGCGTCAGCCACATACCTGGCTGACGATTTCGGCGGCATGGTTCGATGTTCTCCTCCTAAGTTCCTCCCAATCGGTGAATACACTGTTCGTGTGTCAAGCAATAGTCAAGATCTTTCCGGCATCGCGTCTGCGGGGCCAGCACGACTTACGATCCACCCTGAGATCCTACTTCGTTCCATTCTCCCGTCGCTTGGACCAGCGACCGGCGACTCGGAAGTGCGCGTTCATGGCGATTTCGGTGGCCATGGAAACACAAGTACACTCATGTGTCGATTTGGGAGCACATCAGTTCTAGGGAGTTACCTCTCGCCCGACATCATCAGCTGCACAACTCCTGCATTGACGGCGTCGACGAATAACCGTGGCGCGCCAGTTCAGATCGCGTTGAACGGAATCGATTTTTCGATTTCTGAGATGAAATTTCACTACTATGCCCCCCCTGTCGTGAACGAACTTGTCCCAAAAGTCGCGTCAGCGAACTCCAGCGTCGAATTGCTTCTCAAGGGAGACTACTTTTCAAGCATGGCAAACATTTCCTGTCGAATTGGTGCAGCAACCGTGGTTGGTGCTTTGGTAGACTCGACCACAATTCGGTGCGAGAGTGTCAAGTTACCAGAGCATTCGGGAACGGTTCGAATCGCCGTGTCACTCAATGGGCAAGACTTTACAGACCAAAGTGACCGCATTTTCCTTGTTCACGAGCCCATCAGAATCGATACTTCGTCACCGAAGTTCGTATCGATATCTGTGCCAACCAGACTTCGGATTTACGGAGACGGATTCCTTCCAACAGAAGCTGTCCTTTGTGACATCGGCGGAATTACCAACTTCTGCACCGTCAAATCGAGCCATCAAATAGAATGTGATGTCATTGCGCCGCCTACTGTCAAAACCGCTCGGATTCGTGTTAGCATCAACGGGGGAGTACACTGGATGGATGCGGGAGAAGCGACAGTGTATGAGGACCCAGATTTCGATCAGATTGAACCGAAGCACCTACTAACCAGGTCCAGCACAAGCGAGTCGTCCATTCGAGTCTTTGGCCAAAAATTCTCGACGTCTGACGGTACCCCACTCCCGCTATCGTGTGTTTTCAACGACGATGTTGTCATCCCGGCCACAGTCATAAACACTACGATGCTGTTGTGCCCAACTCTGAATTTGTGGCCTCCTGTCGGTGGACCTCGTCGGTCAATGCAAATCCAGATTCAAATGGCGGGCGGTCACCAATTTCCGACACGTTTTGAGGTGCAGCTGGTGGAACCTTTCATCATCGTTGGCGCTTTCCCCTCTCGGCTGCTAGCTGGCTTGAACTCAACAGTTCTACTTGCCGGAGGCCCATTCTCAAATGCGTCGACGTATTTTATAAAGATCGGCAACAGCTCTCAAGTTCGGTGCGATCTTCAAGAAAGTTCATTAGTATGTCCGGACGTGTTGCTGGAGGCTGTCGTGTCTTCTGTTCAGAGTCCACTCTTGGTATCGACAAATGGCGTCGACTACGTCGACACGGGTGTGGGTATATCTTCGTCTGCTGTGTCATCAAGCTCGCTCCGAGTTATCCCACTTCATGTACCGCGAACGAATGCCAGTGCTATCACGCTTTGTTCATCTGAAATCAGCCAAGACGCCGGTCGATACACTTGCAAGTTTGGAGATGGGGAATTGCCGACCCTAGCGACGCCGTTTGCGACGAATTGCATTGGATGCGGACTGCCAGAGACCGTTCTTGCCGGTGAGGTGGTTGATGTGACTGTTAGAGATCAGCGTTCAATGTTGGATGTGGGCTCCGCTCGTGTAGAGGTATATGTGGAACCATCGATCACCCATGTGCACCCAGATTTTGTCGAAGTTGATACGACTGCTGATATCTTTGTTCAAGGAAGCGGATTCCGCGCGGATTTAAATTTCTCGTGTCTTTTCGGCGAGACTATGGCTTTGTACGCACGCGTCGTCAACTCATCCGCCGCTGTGTGCACAGTTCGAGCAAAATTCAATCAAGACGAAGCCGTAACAGTCCGAGTGTCGAACAACTTCATCCATTGGTCGTCATCAACCGTATCACTTCGCCTCGTCGATCGTTTTCGAGTGGATACTCTGCATCCAAAACTCGTCCTCCAAACTTCCCGAAGTGTCAACATTACACTTGGTGGGCAACATTTCGTGGCGGGCTCTACATATTGCCACTTTACCAGCGCGAAGGGGAAGGTTGTCAAGACTGCCATCGTCGAATCAACAGGCAGAGTGGCAGTGTGTCCGCTTTCTCCGTCGGCGGTGGGATCTGGTTCCGTCGAGGTCACTGTTCGATCAGTCAATTTAACCTCGGTTCCAAGTGACGGGCGCGTAGCAGCATCTCTGTTCGTGCTGGAAGATTTCTCGCTCAAATCCGCTATGACATCAAGTTCCCCAACGTCAGATGCAGCAGGCAAACTTGTTCGTTTGGTCGGTGTAAACTTGTTGCCATCAGAAGCATTCGACTGCGTCTTCGGCGATGAAATCGCGACTCCGGCTATATCGATCGTGTCAAATGTGGTTGAGTGCGTTCTTCCTTCCGGTCAGGTCGGAAACGTCACCGTTCGATTGCGCGCTCGTGACTACCCTGGTCTTGAAACAAATCAACTGGGATTCAATGTGCCTCGAATGGCACGAATCACTGCCATCAACCCGAAGCAAGGTCCTGTGACGGGCAATACTTCGGTTGTTGTGACCGGAGCTGAATTCGATCCTTCGTCGGCTCACGGGTGTGATTTTGGTGATGTTCGCGTGGTCGCTGAACGAATCAATTCAACGGCGCTGCGCATCTTTTCGCCTGGAGCCCCACATCTCGGAATGACCGTTGTGGAAGTCTTATGCTTCTCCAGCAGTACCGGATATCTATATGGTTTGCCTCTCCAGTTCGAATACATCCAGTCCGCACGGATAAGTGGGGTATCGCCACTGACGGGAATAGCGTCAAAGCCAACACGAGTCATAATTCAAGGAGATGGCTTTTCGTCCGAGTCGGCAATGAACTGCCGATTCGGTAGCGCGACTGTGAAAGCTACCGTGGTGACACCGACATCTGCGGAGTGTATCGCCCCAATCAATGTACCTGGGAGTGCACGAGTCTCACTCAAAGTTTTCGATGACCACGCAGAAGTGAACGATCAGAGCGCGATGTTCATGTTCACCTATATCGGTGCGTACCTCGTGAGGAAATATCGCCTGAAATCCTCACCCTGATGATGTCCATACTTCTGTAGACGAACCGACGATTTTACGTGCTGTCCCCAGTATCCTTCAACAAGATGGTGGGACCCCGATACTGGTCATCGGTAAGTTTAACACCGAAGCAGCACAAGTGGATTGCGTTTTCGAGGATGTAGAGGACCCGACTGAAGTCGTTAGACAGCCGGGATCTTTGATTGGAAACGCATCTATCCTGTGCTCTGCCCCACCAATGACTCCTGGGCGTGTAAGACTGCGTCTCAGTGTGAACGGCCAGCAGCTTTCTTCGTCCTCGCTCACTTTACGGATCTCAGGTGAGGAATGAGCTATCAGATATTGCTATGGATTTGCAATAACGTCCCGTCATGCCCATGTAAGCTCGCCCAATTGTGAGCTTTCTTTCTCCGACTGTCGGTTCCGATCTTCACTCGACGTCAGTAATTGTTCGTGGTGGTGGCTTCGAGAACTCATCGGCATCTCGTTGTCGGTTTGGTTCACTGATCGTCCCGATTAGTAATTTCCTCAACGTGTCAGCAGTAGTCTGTGACGTGTCTGCACAGCAACAGGGCCAAGTCATGGTTCAAGTATCAAACAATGGATTCGACTTCAGCGACGATGGTGTCTTGTTCTGGTTCAAGCGATCAGCACCGATCGAGACGGTGCATCCGGTGTTGCTTAATTCGGAAGTCGACGAGGCACGCCCAAGTCTCCCGCGGAGTACCTTCAGCCTTTCACGAGGTGGGCGTATTGCCAGTATTGGAGAGGGTATTGAACAGTTCCGCCGACCTGGTGGCGCAACTGTGGGCAGTATCACACCGAATAATGGCCCGACGGATGGAGGAAGCCATGTTGTTGTCAGCGGTGGCCCGTTCGAAATGCGGTCGACGACGATTCATCGTTGTCGATTTGGAAATCAGGTTTCCGATGCCTCGGCGCTAACATCGACACAGTTGACGTGCTTCACCCCTCCAACGTTGGATGTCGGATCCGTTGATTTCAGCGTGGAAGCGGATGGGGTATCACTACCAAGCATGTTGAAGTTTACGTATGGCTCGCTTCCTCACATCTTATCGGTTCGACCATCGTCTGGTTGGAATGGCACCAACGCGGACGTCCAAATTACTGGACATGGTTTCTTGGAGAGTTCAGGGTTGCGCTGCCGTTTTGGCCCTGCTGAAGTCGTGCGCGCTGTTTTCATCTCAGATGATCAAGTTCGATGTCTATCACCAGCGTTTCTCCGTCCCGGTTTCATGCGAGTCCAAGTCACAAATAATATTCAAGATTACTCTGTGGAAGAAAGTCAATTTGAGGTGATCGAGCCGCCGATTGTGCTCGGTATCGAGCCGCGCTTCATACCAGCAGGCAGTGACCGTCGTTCCATCTCTCTCACAGGACGGGGCTTTCGAAATGCGTCCGATATTCGATGTGTGATTGGCGAGGAAGTGCTGATGTTCACGGCGACATCTAACTCAAGTGGAACTTGCCAACTTCCGGCAACCTCAGCGTCTTCTCCTCTACGCATTTCCTTGGTGAGCTATGCCGACGGTGCAATCCAAGCTGTGCTGAGCATCGCGCCCGCATTATTGACGATTGCGCGGAACACTACTTGGGATGTGTCACCTACAACTGCCACTACTTCGCGGCAAATTAACGTGCGATTGTCGACGATAGCAGAGCACTTTGAATCGGCCAGTCTCTCTGGATCAAGGCTGTCATGTCGCTTTTGTTTTGTGGATGGGAGCTGCCAAGACGAGTCGATGGCCGTATTGATTAATGCCGGAGGTCACTTCATCGTCGATTGCCAAATCATCAACGCGACTACGAGTGGCCGTGGCATCGTTTCAGTATTCGCCTCTCGAGGGACTATTACGGATGACATCGTGAAGACCCCGTTTCAAATTCGTGAACCAATTCAGATAATTACGGTCTCGCCAGCGTTTGGGACGACCGAAGGTGGAACGGCAGTGACAGTGAGAGGCACAGATATCCCGTTTGGCCATACAACCTGGTGTGTTTTTGATGGAGATCGACAAGTTCCCGCTTTCGTTATATCAACAGAAGCTGTGCAATGTCGAATACCTCCGTATTCGAGCATGTGGAATCGTAGGGTACGTATAAGCCTCAGATTCGATGGTATCGATCTGGAGAGTTCTTCCTCTTTGCCGTTCGAGTACGTTGACGCGCCGATACTCCGCCGCGTAGCTCCATGGATGGTTCCAACGAGCGAAGTGAGCGTCATTCACATATCAGGAGCAAATCTGATCGCTTCGATCGGAGCGTCGTGTGTTGTTGGCAAGCGTCGCGTTCCTGCAACCGTCATCAACGACGCGGAAGCCATTTGTCTCATTGATCCAAGTGGGTGGGATTCAGTATCGACTGCGAAGAGGACGCAACTTTTCTTCTCCGCCAATGGCCAGGACTCGAGCGGGGAGAGGACATCAATTCAGTTTTACGAACCCATTCGAGTTGCTTCGGTCCGACCATGGATTGTTCCGATGCGTGGAAGTCTCCTCCGATTTAGTATTTCTGGTTTGATGAACCCATCTGACGGCGAGATGCTGGAGATGCTTAGTTGTCGTATCGGTGAGCAAGTAGTCAAGGCAGTTGTTCGGTCGCCCACGCTGCTTGAATGCGCTGCGCCTTCTGTGACTTCGCCAGGACTGTACCAGTCGAAGATCAGTCTCAACGGCCAGCATTACGCCAACGGACCCGAGTTGTGGTTTATCCCAGATCCACTGATCAGAGGCGTTACCCCCAATTTCGCCATCGCGGGACAGCCTCAAACTTTTGAGATCAGTGGCTCCAATTTTCCACGAGTGTCGACACTGCGATGCCGCTTTGGAGATAAAGCTGCGGCAACTCGAGCGTTGTGGATATCCAAGCACCTCGTCCTATGCCAGGCAACGCTTCCAGATCCAGCTCGGGTGCCTCTTACATTCTCAGCCAATAGTATCGACTTTGTCGAAACGGAGCACACTATTCTGGTTGTGCAAGCTGCACGTGATTTGCAGCTGATTCCACGATCGGGCGCTACTCACGGAGGAACGGTGGTCTCTGTGAAAATCCCTCAATCGGGGAAGTTCTCGTCTTGCCATCAATTCAAGTGCGTGTTTGGCAACTTGTCTTCGCTAGCGATAGCTCGCACGGACGCTGAAGTGCAGTGTACAGCCCCTAGCCAAGAAACGACCGGAACCGTTCCTGTGCGATTGAGGTGCGATGATTTTGAGACCATGCATCAAGCGCACGCTGGCTTCGATGTGTTCCTGAATCCTTTAATTCACGACGTCATCCCTTCGACCATTGTGATTGGCCTTACAACACAGGTGCAGATCGTGGGTGCATTCGACATTCATGATGTTGAGCTCGTGTGCCGCTTTGGTCAGTCCATTGAAGTTCCAGCTTTGCGAACGGAATCCGTCGATAAGATCACATGTGCAGTCCCAACGTCACCCCAACTGTCATCACACTTTATCAGTCTCGAGTTAGTACGCAATGGTGCAGTCATCAGTCCAAGCGTCGTGCTTGAAGTTGCTTCACCTCCAGTCATTCGATCGATTGAGCCTCAGCGAGTTTTTATCGGGGAAGATGCAACACCTGTTCTTATACATGGTGGCGGCTTCGCGTCGCTGCGCGGCCTTCATTGTCTTTTCGGAGATGAAGTGCTGGTCGCTGCGATCGTGCACTCTGATTCCACCCTTCGCTGCCAAGTTCCAGCCATGCGTCAACCAAAACGAGTCACCGTGTCTCTGTCAGCGAATGGTGTCGACTTCTTTGACAAAGCTCAGCCTCTCATTATCGAATTTCTCGTGCTTCCTATCGTCGCAGAGGTCAAATCACAATCGGGGCGGGCAGGAGGAGGTGAGCTCGTCCAATTCACTGGCAGCGGTTTTCAGGAAGAGACCCCGTCGTGGTGTTGGTTTGGGGCCAAAGCAGTGCCAGGCACATGGCTCTCGGAGCAGAGTATAGTTTGCATCGCACCGAGTCAGCGAGCTTCCGGTGGAGAATCCGAGGTCGAAGTACGCGTAGGATGTATGTGTGGTGGTGATGCTGTGTCAAAACGTCTCTTGTATCCGACGAGAACCGGCTCGACTTCTCAATGGAGATATTTACCAACCTTGGAGGGCGTGCAAATCGTTCCCGAGGTTGTAGCGGCGGACCAAGACTTCACAGTGATCATCCGTACCAGTGTTACTACTTCCTCCTTCCGCCCTGAAGAAATCTTTATCAGCGTGTATGACTCTGACGGTGACCGATTCGCAACCGCCAACGTTGATATCAGTCGTACCTCTGCGGCATTGGACGGTAGCATGCTTAAGTTCACCGTCCCAGCAATGCCTCGTGCCGGCCACTACTCGATTGAAGTACTCTTTGCGAACAAGACCACATTGGCAATAATTCCGTGTGAGATTCGGAGGCGCGTTGTCGTCAAAAGCGCAGCAACTCTTCGTGGATACGTCCAAGGTGGTGGAGCAGTGCTGATCAAGATCGATGGAGTTGACGCACTCGAGGAAGATCTTGGTTGTTGGTTCAATCGATCCCAAGTCGTCGCGGCCTCTGCGATCAATGCGTCGCACATGTCCTGTATCGTGCCCTCAACCAGTCACCCTGGCGTGGTCGCCTTGGAAGTGGGATATCGTTTTGGTATGGCGCTGAGTCCGAGCTTCCGCTTTGAGTATCTTCCAAAGCCTATCGTGCTTGAGGTCACGCCGAACATACTCTCTGATCAGTTCGGCAATACACTTCGCATTCGTGGGGCAAACTTTCTCACCTTTGAAGCGAAACGACTTGTGCGGTGCAAGGTTGGAACTTCAGGTGGAGTAGCGACTGTGGTGTCGTCGACGGAGATTATGTGCGATCTGGACTTCGACGAGCGAGTTGCCGTGGGAGATTTTTCTCTGTCTATCGCATACGATGGTGAACACTTCGAATTGTACGAGAACGTCAAGATCACAATCATCCCGAGGATCGAACTTGGAAATGTTTTTCCTGGTCGGGTATCTGCTGGGTCCAACATCAGTCGAGAAATCGTGCTGGGTCTGGAAAGGCCTGTGATGACCCGTGACGCAGTGGAGGCGTACTGCGACCTAGAAAGTGCAGTATCTGGGGCGATATCAGTTGCTGGCGTTTGGATCAATCCGCGGAATATCAAATGCCTCCTTCCTGTCGAAGCCACCCTGCTGCCAGGGCAAATCGCTCTCAGTGTTCGCACACGCTTCGAAACGACGAATTCGGTCATTTTGCTCGTGGAATCTCCGCTTCTCGTGGAGGCAATTGTGCCGGCGTGGGCGTTTTCACAAGGTGGTGCCAACGTGCAAGTGATTACTCGTTCGTCAATCCCTGTGAATGACGTCTACTGGTGCGAATTCGGAAGCCACCGCACTCGAGCTTCATACCTCGACTCTCGAACTTTGGGATGCAACACTCCAAGTACCGCTCCGGGATCTGTCCGATTTCGACTGGTCGGTGTGAAGACGAATCCGACCCATGGGTCGCAAGTCGAATTCACGTTCATCTCCACGCCGACCATTCAATCGATCGCACCAATACAAGGACCAGCGAGTGGAGGGATGCCGTTGATGATCAAGCTCGCCAGTGCACCACCAGAGACACTAATGAGAGCGGTTTCGCCTCAGTGCCGATTTGGAGGCACTCACGTTTTGGCCGTGCAAAGTACTGCGACGGAGTGGAAATGCCTCTCACCCGTCGGCACCTCGAATACTTCAGTATCTGTCAGCTTCTCTCTGAATGGGGTGGAATACTTGGAGAGTTCAAGCAGATTTCAATATTTCAGTGGCCGGCAAATTCGCTTGATCACGCCCCGCATCGGTTCCACAGCAGGGACAACGTTTGTTCGTCTACGTGTTGGTGAGGAAATGTTGAGTACCACACTTGCTGGTCTCGTGTGCAATTTTGCAATGGTCGACGGTCCTGATTTGCGGACTCCAGCTCGAGTTGACGAGACTCGCAACGAAATTGGTTGTACGGCTCCTACAGTGTCATCGCCCGGATCGGCGAGGTTGAGCATCTGGGCGGATGGATTACAACTTACAGAGGGCTCAGTAGCGTTTGAATTTGTCTATCCACCTGCGATAGTGGGTATCTTTCCGAGGGCTGTGAAACTCGACATGACGACAGTTCTTACTATCACGGGGAAGAACTTCCAACTCGTATTGCCGACTTTGTGCAAGTTTGACGACCGGTTTGATGTTCTAGCAACGGTCACTTCTCCCGAGTCTCTTCTATGTGTGCCTCCGCCTTTGCTGCAAATCGGCAATCATTCCCTGAGCGTCTTGTGGAATGGGCAGGATGTGGCGATATTCGGCGGTGGAGCAAACGGCAACATCCAAGTGCTGGAAGCGGTTCATGTGCTCTCGATTCGACCAAAGTTGGCAGTCGTTGGCGAAGCAACAGAGCTCCGTCTTTTTGGCGTGGGATTCGCCAAATCTCCGTCGCTGGCGTGTCGGGTTGATGGCTCAGCGGTCTTTCCAGCTGAATTTATCAGCGCTCAAGAAGTACGGTGTACGTTCCAGTCGCAAGGATCGATACTTGAGGACCCGATTGTCGGCATCTCAGAAGTTGAGCGTTTGGCCACAAAAACAGTTGAAGTAACTTTCGATGGTACTACTTATCATGGTGGCGAGGATGTCAAGGTGGAGGTGATTCAAGCCCCATTGCTGAGAAGTATTTATCCATCGTCAGGTGCTATTGATGGCGGCAGCTTGATCTTGGCCTCTGGTGACTTCCCAGCGCAAGGTGGAGCAGAAATGATGTGCGTATTCGCAGAAAGCGAGGTTAAAGGACGTCGAGTGAACAGAACCACGGTTGCATGTGAGGCACCAAGTACTCTGGCACCGATCTCGACGGGGTTCTACTTGCGCATAGCTGGAACAAAGACGAATTCTCGACGTCTGTCGTTCACCTACTTTATGCCGCCTCGTTTGACAAGTGTTCAGCCCCTTGTGGTCTCGACCGTGGGAGGCGAAACGATTTATGTCTCAGTTGACAATGCAATTCCCACGCAAACTCTTCGTTGCAGAGTTGGCTCACAAGACGCCGAGGGTGTATTTGTGAAGACCGGGCTCGTTTCATGTCCAACTCCACCAAGCAACCAAGGGTTCGCCACCGTCGAGGTGGCACTAAATGAAGTCGACTTTACGAGCAGCGGAACTACAATCTACTATGAAGAGCAGCGCCAAATCACACGATTCGATCCGACCGAGATCGATGCGATGGGAGGAACGCGGCTTGCGATCTCAACAACACGGATTGGCTTTTCAGCGACTGTGGAATGCAGCTTCGTAGACGGAAAAGGCAGTGCCGCCCGTACTCCGGCATTTATTGCAAACTCAACAGATGCAACCGCTGAGATGCAAGTTCAATGCATCTCACCAAAGATGAGCCGGGATGCAACGACCGCGAGTTTGGAGCTACTTCTGGATGGCTTCATCCGCATTCGCACGTCTCGAGAATTGTCGATCCTCCCGCTGCCTGTGCTGTTGGATATGCAGCCATCAACTGGACCATCTAGCGGTGGGACACTAGTGCATTTGCGTGGAGTGAACCTAAAGGCCGATACTCTCACGACAAAGTGTATATTTGGTGATGGCATCGTTGTTTCTCCAACTCGAATCGCCGAATCGGACGTGTTTTGTGCTCTTCCACCACTTGAAGACGATTCGAGAGGAACTGCTGATCGACCCGTTCGATCGGTTCGTGTGAGAGTGGGAGACGCGTTGCTCTCCAATCCACTCGAGTACGTTGTCTACGATCCGCCAGCGATCCATCGCGTGGTCGGCTCACCAATAGTCGACGTGGACGGCGCAGTTGTGCTGTTGCTCGAAGGCAGTGGATTCTTCAACAGCAGCTCTCTGCAATGCCGTCTCGGGGATCACAAATCAACTGCGATTCCTGCTCAGTTTGTCACCGAGTCGAGAGTATTGTGCTCGATTCCAAAGCCAAGCATGGATCAATTTGTCGCGTCTGGTGGTGCTCTCGTTGGCGTTACCTTAAATGGCCAAGACTTCCATCAAGCAGATGGACGACTTGCTGTAGTCACCACCGCACCCCGTGTTCGCAGAGCTGTTCCTGACTGGGGACGACTGGAAGGAGGAACGTCCGTTGCAGTCGAAGTCAGCCACCTTTTGCAGTTGAACGAGGCGAGCGACGGTGTTCGGTACTTTTGCGCATTCGGCGACACGGAGGTCGACGCTGAGATCCAGCACCAAGATGTTATTCAGTGCAAGGCTCCTGCGGCTCTGCAGCCGTCGACGGTGGAGCTGCGCGTGTTTTGGCGTGTGGATGACATCGATGAAACGAGACACTTTGTCATGAGCGAGAAGATGGTTGAGTTTCGCTATGGTGTCGTGCCTCAACTGACGGCACTGTCTCCCCTATCCGGCTCGATCACTGAAAGAACCGTTCTTACACTTCGTGGTCTCAACTTCCAGTCTGCTGTAAGTGTGAAATTTGCAGGCGGAGACGAGTCTGTACGCACTTTCTCGACCTCGATTTTCTCCTCTGAGGTTATCGTAGCCGGTCGAGTCATCTCGAGCGATCAGGTGGAATGCAATGTGCCACATCACGCCATGGAGAGGTTTGGTGGGGCAGTCGCTGTGTCTGTAGCTGCGCGGGGCCATAGAGAGTTCAGCGAGAGTCTCGTGTTTGTGTATCGCGCACGTATTGTTCTTCGATCCGTCCAACCATCCATCATTCGTCGCCAAGAAGGCAAAGATGAGTCGTTGTCACAACTGATCATTTCAGTTGACAATCTTGACAAGTTTTCGCGTGGAAGCTTGCTTTGTCAGGTCGGTTTCGCAAACGCGTCCCGAGCCCAGTATTTGTCTCCATCAACAGTGAGCTGTGGCGCTCCAGCGCTTCCAGCAGGCTGGCACGCAGTGCAATTGTCGCTAAATGGTGGGGTGTTTGTCGATGACGGATTGCAAGTCTTGTACAGAGATAAGTTCATCGTGCATCGAATCCAGCCACCACTTGGCTCTATTGAAGGAGGTACTGTCGTGCTCGTGGAAGGCTCAAGTTTGAACGGTGGCAGTGACCGCCTTCTGTGCGTCTTTGGGTCCGTGTCGTCACCTTTTCGAGTGGAAAATTCGAGCGCCGGCCAATGCATCTCTCCACCCAGCAGTGATAGAGGCTCCGTTCCGTTCCGACTTGTGCCGGACAAACGTGCTCAAGACGGCGCTTTGCATGAGGGACAAAACCTGTCGATGATGTTTACATACATCGACTCGCCGACTATTGACTTCATTCGCCCAGGAGTACTCATTCGCGGAGTCGAGTCAGTGATCTACGCGGAAGGTGGAAATTTCCTCGACTCGTCGCTTCTCTCGTGTCGCATCGGCGCGTCGACCTCACGTGCTCGCTTCCTCTCCGCGAATCTCGTCACATGTGACATCTCAAGTGATTTTGGTGACTCGGAGACAACCCTGGCCATCTCGAACAATGGGCAAGATTTCGTGGAGAGCGATTTCGAGCTGACTATTCTTCCTCCACTTTCAACTCAATTTCACTCCATTGAACCAAGTGTCGTGCCTCTTGGACAGGCGACTCGAGTTCGAATTCGAAGTACCAACGCACTGAGTTCCATGCTCAGCAACATCAGCTGCCTTGTGGGGGAGTCGTCGGTCGTTGGAGCAACAATCGTCTCCGACGAATCGATAGAGTGTCTGCTCTCCCCATCAACTGTAGTCAAGCAAGTTCGAGTATTCGTTCTTCTCGACGGAGTTGGCGCGGGTTCGAGCTCAGACCTCGTGGTGACTTTTGAAGACGTTGTCATGGCCTACCAGATTTCTCCTTCATCTGGTCCACTCAGCGGGGGAACTCGAATCAGAGTCTCGGGAGAAGGATTTCGAGACGCGTCGCCATTGTACTGCACGTTCGGGATGATTCCCGTTGCTGCTGAAGTTTTATCATCGAATGAGTTGGAATGTGTCAGTCCCCCCAAGCCTTCAACCGCCGACTCTGATGAAACTGCTCGTGTTGAGATCAAGCGACAAGTTGACCTTTTGATGCTGAGTATGGACGCGTCCACGTCGCGACGAGACGACGGATTGTTCTTTACGTACCAAGAGCTCCCGATCGTCTTGCGCATCGAACCGAATGCCAGTCCGGCATCGCATGGAGGAACCTCAGTGCGAATCGTCACAGGTGGATTGAATTCTGGAGAACGAGTCTGGTGCAAATTCGGTTCCATTGTGGTGGAAGGATCATTCGATCTGATGACAGATGATGTAGTATGCCAACAGCCCGCACTATCGCCCGGATACGTCCCCCTCGAAGTGTCTACGAACAACCAAGATTTCAGTTCCTCCTCGGTACTCTTCCGTGTCGCCACACACCCTCAAATTCGCCAGTTACGACCATCTTTTGGCTCACTGCTGGGAGAGACTCGGGTGAATGTTGCTGGAGAAGGTTTTGACGCGACCGTTGATGAATCAGTGTGTGCTTTTGGTGATACACGCGTGCCGGCAATCGTGCTAAGCTCGTCCGAGCTCGCATGTTTTTCGCCGCCGGCCCCTAGAAGTCTTGCTATTGGAGGAATGACCGGTGTCGTCCAAACGATTGAAATCACCGGATTCGGCCCTCAAAACGAGATTCAAGAAATATCAATTGACTCTATTCCAGATGGCCCAGAGATTCAGGAAGTGTCGACCAAAGCGTGGGGCGTGTCGGACGATGCGGGTTCACCACATTTGGTGCCAGATGTGTGGATGATCTATGTAAACTCGAGCGCACCCATTGCCGGCACATTCACAATTACAGTGGATAGTGTCAACTATCAGTCCGTTTCCTGGAATGCGACGGCGAGCGAGATGAAGCGGGCTCTAGAGAGCCCGGGTTTCTATGAAACAGTAGAAGTCGAGCGCCAGCGACTACATCAAACTCCGCATCCGTACGGAGACGGATACGGTTGGCTGGTTACTTTCATGTCCGAGGCAGGTTCTGCTCGCCCTTTGCGCTTCGAAACTTTGGGAATTACACCACTCTATCGGAATGATGTTGGTGCTGGATCGATCTTGCTGCAGTCAGCCACTTCCACCAAGTTGGGCGGCTCCTTTCAGCTCATCTATCAAACCCGAAGAACCTCGGACATCAAGTTTAATGCTACAGCAAACGACTTGAGAGATGCAATTGCAATTGCTTGCTCGAATGTGGTCGGCGCCTTCGCGGTCAGTCGATCCGCCGCAGACCCCAATGGGGCGTACGTGTGGTCCATCACGTTCTTACCAAACAGTGCGGTTCACTCACGCTTGCAGCGCTTTGAAGTCGACACGACAAAACTCACGGGTACTCGCGCCTCAGCGGTGGTGACGTCACGCAAGCCAGGATCAACGCTAGCCGGAACGTTCCGCATTGGAATAGATGGCCGCTTCACGACTGAGTTGGCTGTCACTGCCTCGGCGGAAGAAATTGAACAAGCACTTGAGTTGCTGCTAGCTGTCGGGGATGTCTCTGTGCAGAGAACTCGTGGAGGCAGAAGCACGTGGAGTGTGGAGTTTATCGACCTCAAGGGCCAGACAGAGCTGCTTTCGACAGATAACACCAACGTTGTAGGCGCGGACGTGAACATGTCTGTGGCTCGACTTCAGCGGGGCATTGAGTCCATAAAAGGACATTTCCGTCTGTCCATCGGCAGCAACGCAACTCTTCCGATTGCAGTTGATGCTGACAGTGAGCAGCTCAAGCGAGCTCTGCAGTCGATCTCGACAATTCCTATTGAGAGCGTCTCAACCAATCATGCAACTACAAGCTCAGGAAGATCAAGGCTTGTAACACGAACATGGCGAGTCAACTATGCCCTCCCGGCTTCGCCGCGTCAGCTTGCAGCGTTTTGCGCCTCCTTTCCGAGCCTTGACGTTGATTCGGTACATCTAATTGGCGTCAACGTCAAGACGAGCGTGATGTGGGAGTCTGCAGCTTGTGTTCGCGTACGAATTTTCATATCGAGCCAAGACGACGCAGTTGATGAAGTGAGACCGATTTACTATTCCTACGTACCCGTTCCACACGTCGCTCGTGTGTCGCCGCAAATGGGACCGAGTCGTGGTGGGTCCCGGATCATGCTTGTCGGTTCGTCTATCCCGCCTGACGTTGAGCTCAGCTGTGTCTTCGGCGAAGTTGAGACAGTCGCCACTTTCGTAAACACGACGATGATGTGGTGTCAGACGCCAGCTATGGAATCAGAAGTGACCCGATCTGTATTCGTGGGGTTGAAAGCCTGGAGCACGAGTGCACCGCTCGAATTTGTCCTTTCCACGACTTCCGCGATGTTCCAGTTCTACCCAGAGACGGTCATCGTGAGTATTTCTCCCGAGCATGGACCCAATGGCGGCGGGACTGACGTTGTTGTCCGCGGTGAAGGCATCTTGGAATCCCCGCTATTGGCCTGTCGATTCACGGTTGTGTTGCCACAGCGGCAAGCCACATTTGTTGTGGTGTCGCCAGGGAGGTATCGATCTGCTCAGCAGATGATGTGCTCAACGCCATCTCCAGCGAGCGCTTTCACAGAATCTAGTCCAGACTGGGCAGTTTACACGAATGCAGTCGCAGCGATCGAAGTGTCCAACAACGGTTTTGACTTTGTGAGCGTACCGAAGGCGTTCACATACGCTTATCCGATACAAGTTCAGTCCATCCAACCGCCTGCCGGGCCCTTTCGAGGGGGAACAGCCGTGAACGTGCAAGGACAGTGGCAGCGTGAGTATCCACCGACACATTGCCAATTTGGAAGCAAAGCCGATCCAGTTCAAGCTGTTCCAGTCGCAAATGCAAGCGTACAATGCGTTAGCCCACCTCACGAGCTGCGCCCAACCATTGTTAGAGTGACTGTCAACATGAGCTCTCTCATGTCTGAAGTGCAAGTCGTGACGACGTATGCACCACCAGGATCAACACTAAGCGGTTTTTTTACACTTCGACTTGGCACTTCATCGTCGCGACCGATTGCGTGGAATGCCGCAGCTTCAATGTCAAACGGTGACTCGATGCACGAAATCTTAGACGAACTCCCTTCGGTCTTTGTAGCTAGCGTGACCAGAGATGGTCCAGATGCTCAAGGTGGATTCTCGTGGTCAATCACGTTTCAGCGCGAGAGCGGCAATCTCGACCAACTACAAGGGGACGCTTTGATGTTATCAAGCGACGTCAGCATGGTGACTGTCACGACAGTCAGCGACGGGCCAACGTCGCCCATCTACGGCGAGATCCAGCGGCTCCAGATCCAGCAGACTGATTTAGTCAGTCCGTCTGTGTTGCTTCGAATGCCTGTCTCCTCGAAAGTGAAAGAAGTTCAGCAGGTGGCGATCAGCTCAGCTAAGTCCCTATCCGGCTCATTCGTGCTGCTGTACATGGGCTTTCCTACGAGCGCACTTGCCTGGGATATCTCGGCTGCGCTACTCACGGAGGCACTGAGCCAACTACCTGGAGTCGGCGTCACTACCATCTCCCGAGCCGCAGCTTCAACTGCATTCGGTTTTATGTGGCAGATCACGTTTGAGACGGCGATCACGACGACGCGGCCACTGATCATAATCTCGGCTACCAATGTTGTTGGACCAACAGCTATCTCCTCGACGGTTTCACGCTTGGCCACGGGAACGTTCGCTCTCGCAGGATCCTTTGTGTTAGGGCTCACGACAGCATCCGGGACTGCTCTCAGCACTGCCATCTCCTTTGACTCGTCAGCTGACATGGTGAAGTCAGCACTGAGCCATGTTCCGCTTGGATTGAGGCCGCTGACGGTGAAGAAGCTTGTGTCGTTATTGGAGATCTCTTGGAACGCAACCTTTGCGATGTTCGACACAAGTGCGACGAAGCTCTTCATCGCCAGTTCGTCTCTTACCGGAACGTCAGGAATTACGCTCGTGGACAAGACAGCACTCGGTGCCGGCCCCTCCGGCTCGTTTGTGCTGACACTGCTATCGAAGACGACTGTCGATATACCCGTAAACTCAGTGGCTAGCTCTCTTGCCTCGCACGTACAGCAGGCGTTGCAGACCCTCGGTCTACCTCAAACTGCAGGGGCTCAAGTTGTCGCCTCGTCGACACCGTTTGAAACGATGCTCGATATTCGTTTTCCCGATATTGCTGGGGATGTGCCTCAAGTTTTCGTCGACAGCACCAAGCTCAGCGGCCCAGGTGTGCAAGTTGTTGCGACGACAGTCCGCGACGGCAACTACTCTCCACTGGGTGGCTCGTTCAAACTGACAATCGGCTCGCTGGCAACGGCAGCTCTCGATCCAGCGACGCTGACGCCTGCGAGACTTCTGAGCGAACTCACCAGCATAGTGTCGTCAGCAACTGTATCGAGCATTGCTGCGTCGATGCTGTCAAACGACTTTCGGTGGCTGGTCACATTTGCAGCTGCTGTTGACTCAGATGAACTGATGCAGCTGCAAGTGCAGCAACCATCTTTGTTGCGTGGAAGTGGCGTTAAAAGTTACGTGGAGGTGCTCGATGCCGGCCAGGGTGTGGATGTTAAAGTGACTTTGAGCTCCAACGACGGACGAGACTTTTCGTTGTCGTCTGCATCTTTCTCGTATCAGTTGCCGATCAATGTCGTGTCCATGCAGCCAACGAATGGACCGGTTGCGGGCGGAACGCCTGTGACAATCGTGCTGACTTCCCCAATCTCTGCGACGGCAGTCGTCTTGTGTCGGTTTGGCGATGTAGTTGTAGAAGCTACGCTATCGCCCTATTCGGTGGTTTGTGTATCGCCCCAATCGATTGCAGAGGGAGCAACACGTGTCGATATGAGCCAGAACGGTGAAGATTTCGACATGTTCACCGGCTGGTTTGACTTCCGCAACGATTCATCGTCTCGATTCCAGCTCACCCCATCCCATGGTTTCTCCACGGGTGGCACACTTGTAGTTGTAGCTGGCTCAGCGGCACAATTTGATCCTAGAGACGCGTACACTTGTCGTTTTGGCAAGCAAGTTGTCATTGCCGAGCAAGTCAACCAGACCCACGTCTCGTGTCGCACTCCCGCAGTATCCAAGCCAGTTGATGTGACAATGGCAGTCTCGTCGAATGGAGTCGACTTCTCAATGTTCAACAGCTCCTTCTCGTACGAAGATTCTACGTTTGTCTCTCGGTTGTTCCCATTCACGGGCGATATTGAGGGTGGCAACCGAGTTGACGTGTATGGCGGCAACTTCATCAGTCGCAAAAGCAGCCGATTAATGTGTCGATTTGGAGATGTCGTCGTGGATGCGACAGTTGTATCAGATTCGACCGCGCACTGCATTGCGCCAAAACTCCAGCTACTTCCTGAGGTACAGGAGCTCACGATCTCGAATTCACCGACTGTTTCGGAGATTCAACGGATTTCAATCTCCGCAGATCCTCTCGTCCCGACTGTCCAACGAGTTAGCATCACTGCAGCCGCGCTGCAGCCTGAAATCCAGGAATTCCGCGTCTTTGGTGACGCAACGCTGGAGATCCAGCGCGTGGAAGTTACTGCGCAAGCGTACAGTGGCGAGACGGTTTCGATCACGACCTCGATCGCTCCCGTGATCTCTGAGATCCAGGTAGTCGAATTGCGGGCATCGTCGTACATCGGCGGATCGTTCGTACTGAGTCTCGAGAACCACGAGACGGTAGCGCTGTCGTCGTATGCCAGTTCGGGGCAGGTCAAGTCGGCGCTCGAGCTGCTTCCGAGTGTGGGGACCGTGACGGTTACCCGAACTGTCCGCGACGGCACCGCTTCGATCTTCTGGGAGATCAAGTTCGAAGATCGCTGTGATGATGTTCCAATGCTCGAACTCCGAAATCTTACGCTCATGGATTCAGGTAATCGAGACCTTGAGGTTCGTGTTGGGGAGCTCGTACAGGGGCAAGGATCGCGTCTATATGGATCGTTTCAACTCGATATCGACGGCGTGTTGACTCCTCCGATCATCTACGATGCAGACCGGGATCGCATGCGAGTTGCTCTCGAATCGACCAGTGGTGTCGGTTCAGGCGTGAAAGTGACTAGGATCGGCCCGATGCTGAATAACGCATTTACATGGACAATCGAGTTTCCGGGGCTTCCAGGGCGGGTGAGAACTATTGTTCCCGCGGCCGCAAGTCTCGCAGGAGGATCCGGCCTAGTGGCTGTCGCGCTGAAGTCGACGGGGGCTAAGAGCGAGCAACAACAGATCGTCACGTCACTGACAAGCGGTACATTCGTGTGTACTGCTCTTTTGAGATCGTCTAGTCCAATCGAAATTGGTGCCAGTGCAAAGTCATTGGAAGATGCGCTCTCCAACATTCCAGAAGTTGGCTTTGGTCATGTTGCCGTGAGTGGCAATGCTGGCGGCCCGTGGACGGTCACATTTCTCGAATGGGCTGGTGATGTCCCTCTCTTGGATTGTGGCTCACAACAGGCCGTCACAGAGATGGCAAAAGGTCTCGGAGGGGCACTCACTGGCACATACCGACTCGGATACGGAAGAGAATGGTCATCCGCGCTAGCAGTTGGCGCGACAGCATCGGAAGTGCAGACGGCTCTCAACGCTCTCAACACTATTGGAGACGTCACCGTGACAACTACAGGCACAAATGCAAACAACGCAGGTATCTGGGAGATTACTTTTGCGAGCGCGGACGGAAACACAGATCTACTATCGGTGGATGCCGCTGGTCTCATCGGCCAACAAACTCAGATTTCTGTGACGGAGATTCAGCCAGGCAATCACGTGCGCGGTCGGGTTCGACTCAACGTCACCAGCGAATTCGGATCCGATCCTTTCGCAATCGATGCAAGCGAGAGTGATCTTGTCGATGCTCTGCAAAAGCTGCCTTCGGTGGTTTCCGTATCATCGACGAACGATTTGACCGCTCATGGGATGAAACTGCAAGTGACGTTCTCACCTGCTGCTGGAAACGCACCCCTGCTCCTGCTCTCCGCTGAAGGAGTGTTGACTGGTGCTGGCGCTCAACTGCAGTCAGCGACGATTCAGAACGGAACTTCGCCGATTAACGGGTCGTTCACGCTTGACTACAATGGTGTGAAGACTCCCCCGATGCTGTGGAATGTGTCAGCTGAAGAGATGGAGACGACGCTGCGATATCTGAAGTCGATTCCCAATTCAGAAGCGCTCACAGTGACCAGCTCGGCTCCCGACCAGGCCGGCGCACAAAGCTGGTTGGTCACATTCCCACTGGGACTTGCCAAGCCGACCGCTCCACTTCTTCCGACATTCAGAGACACTCTTGTGGGTACCAGCGTTAATATGACTGTGGCCCAAGTTGCAAGTGAGACGCCTCAACTCGCTGGCTCCGTACAGCTTTCTTTCTTGGGGCAGTCAACTGGGAGTGTGTCAGTACGATCAAGCGCAAGCACTCTTGCCGCAGCTCTCAATGCTCTGAGCACGATTGAAGACGTCCATGTCGAGGTATCCCAAGCAGCACCCAACCGAATTGCGTGGGATATCACGTTCCAAGCGCTGCACGACATGGTGCAGGCACCATCTTTGCTTGGAGTATCAGTTGTTGGAACTTTGACGGGCAACAACGCCGCCAGTGCTGTTGCCCGTGTCCAATCTCGTAGCCACAACGAGATCCAGTCGCTCACAGTGTATTTCCCGTTGACCATCACGCGAGCTGCCTTCCAAATCATTTGGAATGGCGCTGCCAGTGCCACCTTGGGCTACACGGACATGTCTGCAGCAGATTTCCAAGTTGTGCTTGGCGGGTTCCCGACCGTTAGGGCTGTCAAGGTTGAGCGCTCTGCATCGGCAGTGGGGATCGGTTACGTGTGGATGGTGCTGTTCACTCAGCAAGCAACCGCGCCGCTTCCTGCGCTAGGTATCCAGTTTGTGGGAGCACAGCCGGCTGGTGTTGTTGTAGCAATTCAGCAATACGAGTCGACCACAACGCCACTAGCTGGAACCGTCTCATTTCTATTCGGTCAAGACTGCTCGGAATTGACTCTTGGTGGTGTTTGTGCTGTTGCGAAAACCAACGCGATTTCACCAACCGCGCCTGCTGCTCAGCTGTCGCATGAGCTAGCTTTGCTGCCGGAACTAGCTGGCATTGTCGTGACTCCCGTAGTGACAGTTCCAGGCTGGAAGTACGTTTGGCGTATTTCTTACCCTGTAGAGTTTGGCACCGTCAAATTGGTTCAGGTTGATTCAAGCGACTTGTCGGGAAGTCAAGTGTCGACCACGCTTGTGCGCTTGCAGCGAGGTGTCGGAGCAAGTGGAAGCAAAGTGGCTGTCGAGGTGTCGACCAATGGCCAAGACTTCTCCGCCAGCGGCGTAGTTTTCCAGTACACCCCGACGCCTGACGTGTACACTGTCTCACCCTCCCATGGCCCCCTCGCTGGAGGTACAGAAGTCGTGGTTGAAGGAGCCAACTTCCGGAACAGCTCGTCGCTACGTTGCCGATTTGACAAAAAGCTGGTGGTGGCGGCGACGTACCTTAATTCAACTCATCTCACGTGCGTCTCACCGAGTGGCAAAAGCACTGGCGATGTGGCTGTCGAGGTCTCCAACCACGGCATTGGCGCCTCGTCTGATTTGTTCACGACAAACCGGCGCGTATTTGCTTACGATCCACATTTGGTGATCGACGATGTCTTCCCGTCGCTGGGTCCGGCATTGGGGAATTTTTCGGTGGTGCTCACGGGCGGTCCGTTCCGTTCAAACGACACAGTCCGATGCCGATTTGGAACCGTCGTTGTCGTGGGATATTGGAGAAGCTTCACTGAGATCCAATGCATGGCACCGCCGTACGCAGCTGGGCTTGTGCCGCTGGAGGTGACGCTAAACGACCAAGACTACACTGACTCTGGGTTCCCTTTCTTTTTCTTCGAGGAGCAATCCGTATTACGGATCGATCCAATATTTGGGCCGGCGCTTGGTGCCGGGACCGTTGTCACAGTCGATGGCCGCGGCTTCATCAACTCGACTCTGCTGTCTTGTCGCTTCGGCCATGTAGTCACGCCTGGAAAGTATGTCAGTTCGACGCGGATGCAATGCCTGTCACCGCCGATTTCGAAGTACAGCGGAGGCTTGGCGGCTGCTCCTTTGTCCGAGTACCGCAATGCGTATCCGGATCCAGATCGTCGTGGAGGGAGTGTGGACTTGTTTCCAGACGCTCATTACTACCCACAGTACTTGACGCGGCTGGTGGCGGTGGAAGTTTCAAACAACCAGCAAGAGTTTACTCTCTCTGGCGTGAACTTTCTCTACTTTCAAGACCCAGAACTGCTCGCGGTGTACCCTAACAAGGCGTACGATGCTCCCGTAGTCCCGCTCTTCCTGCAGGGTCGAGCTTTCATCAACACGACGTCGTTGTCGTGTCGCATCGGTCTTGATGTGTTCAACGCGACGTTTGTCTCGTCGCAGCTGCTGCTGTGCATGATGACAAATGGCAATGCGTACCAAGACGCACGAAGTCAAGCCTCGTGGTCACGTGAGGCGACTAGTGCGATCGTCGAGATGTCCAACAACGGCAAAGATTTCACGTCGAGCAATTCGGTGTTCGATTTTCGCGGGCCGTGTCCAACCGGCTTGTACTGTCCAGAGCATCTTCAAGGCCGTAGCCTCGAGTGTCCTCGTGGAACGTATTGTCCAGGCACAGGCAATCGGAACTTCACGCTGTGTCCTCGGGGTACGTACCAACCAAAGAAACGCCAGCCAGCATGCCTTCGCTGTCCCGTCGGGTACCACTGTCCACACGCAGGGCTTCACGTCCCTCGTCTATGTCCAGCGGGCTTCGTGTGCGACGTGACTGGTATCGAGGAGGTCGATCAGCCTTGTCCAGAAGGCCATTTTTGTCTGGAAGGCACCGCCACGGCTGCGACGACGTGCACACCGCAGAAGAAGACAGGGCTGTTGGTCGGTTTAGTGATGAAAGCGCAGTCGCCGACCAGTATTCGACGGCGAGACCAGCGGTTGCCCAACAGCTTGGTGGCGATTGGTGCGCGAAAGAGTGGGTGTTGGAACAACGAAACGTCCGACTTTGGTTTGCAAGTCAGCAACAAGCCAAATCGGTTTTGGAGTGAGCTTCGGCAGCTACCACTGAGCCCGGACGCGTCATTTGCGCCCATTCGGGGCCGATTCTGCCTGGACGATTCGTGTCTGCGCCTTGCCGACGCCGACAAAATGTCGATTGCGGACGAGACCTTTGACTACTCGTCGACGAGCTACGCACTGCGTCGCCCAGTGGCGTGTCCTTCTGGCACCTATTGCCACCCGGGCACAGCAGGGAACGGTGCACTGATGAAAAACTACTCGACGCCTCAGCCATGCTTTGAGAGCATGTACTGCCCAGAAGGAAGTGCGTCTCCGATGGGCTTTGGCGATTGTGCAGCAGGGTTCTACTGTCCCTTCGGCACTCGGATCCCGTGTCCCGCTGGCACTTACTGTCCGCGCAGTGGTTTGGCTTCGCCGCTGGCATGTCCTCCTGGCACGTTCAACGGTATGGTCGGCCAGATCAAGTGCACATCCTGTCCCGTGAGTTACATTTGTCCCGGATTTAACCGTGTGCTCCCAGCATTTTGCCCACCAGGGTATGTCTGCAGTAAAGAAGGTCTGTCGTCGCCGAATAGTCTCTGTCCCGCCGGATTCTACTGTTTGGTAGGCACTGGAACCGTGGATCCGTTCAGAAACGACACAAGACTACGCCCATATCCGTGCAAGCCCGGCACTTACTGTTTGAAGGGGGTCGTCGCCGATGAAGTCCATCCAGGTGACTATCGGTTTCCTCAAAACTGCACTGAAGGGTTCTACTGTGAGCTTGGTTCTTCATCTCCAAAGGGCTCGGGTTTGTGTCCGCCAGGGTTCACGTGTCCAGCAGGAACCGCCGCGCCAATACCCACCGATCCTGGGAAATTTGCTGAGGTGGAAGGCACCGTCTCTGCTGCTCAGTGTGCTCCAGGATTCTACGCTCCGACGATCGAGTCGACAGAGTGCATCCCGTGTCCGCCTGGCACTAGCTGTGAGAATGACGGCACCTCCGTCGCTACGATATGCGGTCCGGGATCGTATCGCGGGAGTCTCTTGGCTGACGGCGTGTCATGCTTGGCATGTCCGCAAGGCACGTGGTCCAAGAACTGGGAACTCCGTGGAGTGGAAGAGTGCACGCTTTGCGCGCCAGGCACCGTGTGTCCGATTGACGGCATCACGCATCCATGCACGAAGAATGACTTGCCGACCGTCTACACGCCTCTCGAAGAGACGCTGTCGTACACTGAGTGTCTCATCAAGGGCCCAACGTACTTTTACGGCATCCTGCTCGAGCCCTGGATTGACGAATTCGGACGAGGGCCGCACTTCTTACCGTCCCGTGACGGTGGGCGTTGCTACGAAAACCATCAGCCGCTGGGTTCGGTGCTGTATCAACGTATAGCTGACTTCCACGGCTCGTTGTATGAACTCGCATCCGGCACGCCACACCAAGGCTACGGCGACGTTAACCAACTGCCAGTGCCAAACATGTTTCAGCGCGGCTCCTTGGTGATCGATCTGCCTGTCTCTCAGATGTACAACGTGGCTCGAAACTGTACCAAGGGCTTTTTCCACCTCAATCAATGGTTCCCAGGCACTTGTGAGGCTGACGTTATCTGCGCTGCGCCAGAAACTGTATCGCTGGCGTCGTCATCGCTCGAACTGGTCGCGCAGGCTCAACCGTGTCCAGAAGGCTTCGTTTGTGATCAAGAGACTACGGCGCAGTCGGCCATGACGCACTTATGCCCCGGGGGATACGTCTGCCCTCCGGGGACGACACCGGATCTGAGCATTGAAGCCCCCCAGGGACAGCTACGCCAGCTCTGCTCCGCATCACAATTCTGTCTTGAAGGTACAGCTGAGTCGCAAAAGTCACGCAACGTCTGTCCGGCTGGGTACTTCTGCCCGACAGGAACGATGAATCCGTACACTGGAGCATCGGCAAACGACGCATTACGACGACGACTCTCGGCGATGGAAGCTGACCCGTTCTACGACCTCACCCACACAAAGTACGTTGGCGAAGGCGACGTCCGCGTGGTCTCTGCCCACGACATGCGCTGCTTTAACGGTGTCGATGACGATCTCGAAGCCATGTTTACCGTGAGAACGAGAGCGGCGCGCCAGGTCGTCGTCAATCGCGCGAGAGAAAATGATATTAAGTGTGGAAGGGATCATCGGTGGCGCATGGTCGACCTCGCGATTCGTCGCGAGGAGTGCGATTGCAATGCGCAAGCCAAGGTCGTGCGGCGAGTGTTCCAGCTGTGGAAATGTACAGTCGCTCCGTCCACGTCAAAGGCGGAAATCTACGACACCACACTGTTCGGCTGGCCCGTTGCATTTCACAGCAAGCAACAATGCGTGTTTAAAGATACCGCAGGCATCATGGTGACGACAGACGTCGCAGCGCAAATCGCCGCTGGCGGATTGATCTTCCAGACTGCTTGGACACGCACCTCGCAGGTGAAGAGTTATACTGAGCTCAAAGCGCTCGTGGGGATCGAGTATGCCGACCAAACAAGCAATGTCACTTTGTCTCGCTTGACTGTCGACCCGTACATCTTCGATCTAAATCACGCCATCCAGTTGATTGACGCGTTTGGTGACGAAACACCGAGCCTCGTCGGGTTTGTTGACAATGCTGAGCAAAAGCTGGTGCGATTAGACACCTGCGGATGCGCGAATTTGTACAAATGTCCCAATGGGACAACGAGCGCTGTGGGCTCGAACGACATTTACGACTGCGTCAAGACGGAATCAGAGATTTTGAAGCGTCTCACTCCGATTCCTCTCTCGCATCCGAGGCTGCTAAACGGCTCGGATTACGCAGACCTCTCGGGTAGTGATGCAGGCATTGGTACGCTTCTTTTGAAGCCGCTTGAGGTCGCTGTCGTGACCATCAACACGACAGGAATATCGCGCAACATCACATACAAGGATCACTACCAAATCTCAGTGTACGCCGACTGCAAGCCGTGTCCACCGCGGTACAGTTGCAATCTCAAATCCGTTCCGCCCACGTGCCAATACCCAGAAGGGGACACATCGTTTGGTGGCAAGCTCTACGCAAAGTGCATGGAGGAACAAAGAAATGACGCCACAATATGCGATCTGATGCCGTTCTACTGCGACCGCCGGTCGGTGGTGGCGAAGACAAACGCGGACAATTCGTTGACGGCTACGCAGTATCCAGGCTGCTGCTCATGTGAACGCAAAGAAATGCCCTATTTCTTTGAAGACAGCTCAGCGTCGGATTTGGGATATCCAGATAACAAGCACGGTTATCTCCAGTTCAGTATATCTGCCCTGGAGCGAAGCGAGCTCACGATCGTCGTGGAGCTCTTGCACGGCCTCTACGTGCGCGACTTCCAAACGAGCTTCACGCAGGACCGTTTCGATCTCGTGGTCTTCACACCGTCCCGCGCAGACTACACCCCACTCACGCCGTCGCTGAATGCGTTTTTTGCTGTTGTGGAGAAGGATTCGTACGCCTCGATCATGCTTCCACTCAATCTGCCCGAGTCCCGACAGCGCATTTTGGGGACACTTTCGTACGCGAGTAAACTCGAAGACACGATCCTGCTGGATCGGATATCCGACATCATGGTCGGCGATCCGAGACTTCCAGCAAAGCGCCAGTTTATTCGCAACTCACAACAGAATGCGGTGGGGCAGCTCGTCGTGACGACCACGACAAACGCTAGTGACGCCGACATTGCGAATCTCGAAGTGCGCGCGCCAACGGATTATTTCGGTTTGTACCAAGTGCTTGATCCGCTCAGCACCATCCAACGGTCCGACACGTGGTGGGATCAGAAGCTGAACGGCTCGGACTTCCTCGCGCTTCCGTATTTGCCCTTCTTCTCGTCGTGCCGTGGATATGACTCACACATTGGAATCTCCAAGCTGCTCGAGTCGCATCCGGACTGCGAATACGTGAGCTATGACGATACGGTCGAGGTAAATCAGTACCCATGGAGAAAGAAAATGAAGCCGAACGCCGACAAATGCGTCATTCAGTACACGATGGACGTGCCACAGGGAAGTGGCAAACCAGCGTTGATCGAGACGCACGAGCGCGGCATCTCGCTCGAGTGCGAGTACGAAGAGAATCTGGAAGGAGGAGCCGAGAAGGCTCGCTGGTACGAGACGAAAAAAGGCACAACGCTCTTTTCCTTGACGCGGGACCCTGCAACACCAAACGATTTTGTCGCACAGCCAGAGGCAGGGACTGCGTGGGGCAGATCGGAGGTGTTCCAATCGTTTCTTGGCTCCGACAGCTTAGTCGCAGTTGAAGGTGATTTGAAAGTGCCGAGAGATGTGAAGCGGATGGTTGTCTAATTCTAGTTCATTGATCTGTTTGCTGTAGTGGGCGATGAAGCCGGTCTTGAGTTGGCCGTCCCTCGAGAAGTGTACCTCAACCTCAGCTACTATCAAATGGAACCGGGGCGAAAGCGGTTGGTTGAGGCGACGATCAATTTTGGCAGCCTCTGCACGGTGTCTCGGTCAGCGGATATTATTGCCAAAATGGCCAAAAAGGGCATCTCGCCGTGCGCGATCAGCCGAGCGACGGATCAGATCGCCTCGACGATGTATCAACTGCAGGTTTCGTGGGTTCCGCTCACGTGGTTTGAGCTCATGAACAAATTTCAGTTCACAGTTGACGTGTACCTCGGCTTCGTGATGCTCGTCGGACTGTTGAGTATTATCCAAGGGGTACGAGGGATTTCGTCAGTGCTTCATGCTAACTTACAAGACACTAATTCATTTATTCTTTCTTCACCTTTAGATGATCATCTACATCATCAACCGCTTGTTCACCAAGATGAAGAAGCCGCCAAAGTTCCGCTTCAAGATCCTGCTCAAAAACATCGCCGTGCCACCCTGCGTGGGCATCACTCTATCTTTTCTGCCGATGGCTGTCATGAGCATGTTCATCTACACGTGGTGGTACCTGTTCTCGTCGAAAGCTCCGCTCACGGACCCAAATTCTGTTTCATTCGAAGGCGTTGCGGGCGATTGGTTGGACCAAATTTCGCTCAACAATGAACGCGTGACCAAGTACAAGAAAGGGCGCGTCGGCGTCAGCCTCCTGATTGCGGGTGGGTACATGCTCATGCTCGGTGTAAAGCTCATGATCCCAGAGGCTATGGACCAGCAGTTTGAAGACAACGCGTACAAAGAAATGGCAGCAGCGCCGAAAGATCCGTACGAGGTCGAGATCGGTGATGAAAAGGAAGAGGCCGAGGAGAACGAGTTCTGGGACCCACGCCGGTGGAAACGAGCCAACTTCTTGCTGACCACCGGTGGCTTCATGGCCATGCTGCTTGTGATCTGGGAATTTTCGTACTCGCCTATGTTCACGGCTAACATATACGCATTCCTCCTGGTGTTTAAGCTCGTTCGCAACATTGTGGAGATCGCGCTGGAGACCGTGCTCCACGAGAAGATGCTTGTGATCCCTTTCGTCGTCGTGCTCTCGGCGACTGAAAGCATGATCGCAATGGGCTCGGCCGACTTCATCGGGTTCACGTTTTTCTACTTCGTGAATCTCAGCTTCGTGATCATGGAGCGACTGTACCTAGCGCCGCTGCTTCGCCACATGTGGGGCATGTACCCCAAGTGGCGACTCATGCTCAAGCGCAAGCTCCGGAAGCGCCGTCGCCGCACGCGCGAACAAAAGGCGAACGAAGATGCCGAGTGGCGTCGCGTGTGCGAGAAAATCGACAACCAAGTGGCCGGCGTCGAGTCGGTGCTCGAAGGTGTCGCGGGCTACAGTGTCGTGTTCGCGGAGCTCATTCTCGCGCCGATCGTGCTGCTCTTCCAGGTCGTGTTCAGTGCAGACACCCAAATGCCCGAGCTCTATGGCGTCAAGCGCACCGATCTTCTGTACTACTCGCTGTACGCGCTCTTCATCATCCCCAGCAACTTTATCATGGGCGTGTTCCAGCTCAACACGCTCGAACTGGTCCACGGCTGGAAGATCTACGAGTATGTCTCGTACCAGAAGCACCGCTTCGCGACGCGCGACCATCGCTGGCAGATGAACCAAAGTTCGCGCGATGAGAGCATCCACCCGGCTTTTCAAGGCATTGACCTGATGTGCTTCAGCTCGCAATTTTACTTCCTCGTGTCGCTCTACGCGTTCGGCATCTTGTTCATGATGTTCGGCACCACGGTGTGTCTGCGCTACGAGTACTCGCCCTTTGGCGACGTCCTCACGATGGTCATTGGTATCATTGTCACGTGCTTCGCGCGAGGCCTCGAACTCGTCTGCATCCGCGTGGGCGAGCGTCTCGGCATTTGGAAGCAGACGAAACTGGACGGCACGCTGGACGAAGACCTCGCCGCCAAGCTCGCGCTCGGCGCTGGTCGGCAAAAAGACCTCGAGCGCGAACGACTCGAGCTGCAAGCTCTCAACTCGGAGCGATTCCGGCATCGGTTTATGGAGCGCAATCGCCCGTGGGTGCTGCAGCATCTTGTCGAGCTGTTCACGCCGCGCACGTTGCAGGGTATGGGCAGCGACGGCCGGCCAACCACCGAGTATGTGCGAGACATTTACCACGATCTGATGAACATGGGCGAAGGTCGTCGCCTCCACGGAGACCGTTCGGACATTTCGTCAGATTCAGAGGACGAGCTCGAGAAAATGCGGCGCAACTGGTCGAATGTCCCCGTGGGCGGCGCCACCAAAGATCTGGCGCTCTACTGGCTCGCGCGCGCGCGGAAGCGCCGGACATTTTCGAAACTCGTCGCTGGGATCATCGCCAACAACAAGCAGTCGTCCTGTGAGATCTGCCAGAAGACCGAAGAGGGCGGGTACACCATGTACGTCGACTTGGCGAATCCTGAGGGCAACGCACACGACCACACCGCGATCGACCGGCTAATCTACGGCTTTGAAGGCGTGTACGGCGAGGCCGAGCTCGACGCGGACCTGTGGAAGGCCCACTTCCGCAAGCAGGCAACGTACCTCACTGTGTGCAACGTGTGTCTCTCGGCGCTCGAGCAGAAGCGACTGAGGCGGATCGTCAAGCAGCCCTCTGCACTGCGGGGGAAGCTGCGCGGCGACGAGTTTTCTTCCGACGAGGACGACGACGTGCAGTTTGACCCCGTGGTGGTGGCGCGCATGTCGATCGAAGGGCGTGTGCTGAGCAAGTGGCTCATCGCGGCACGCAGACGACTCGGCGGCGTCTTCCCTCACGAGCACGCACGCAAAGAAATGGAGGCGTATGCCAAGAAGATGCGCGCCAAGAAGGCGCGAAAGGGCAAGAAAGACCACGTCGACTCGGACGAAGAAGACCCGTCCATCCACTGGAAGCTGCAGCTAAACGAGACGTCGCGCGCGCTGGCGCTCAGGTGGATCTGGCAGGCGCGAGACACGCGCTACGCCGTGTTTCGTGAACTGGCGAGCGAGCTGCGGGCCCGGCTTGAAGGCATGTGCGACAAGATCCAAGAGGTGGACGACTGGTTCTTCGGCAAGGATTTGCGTCTGGACGGGGTGAGACTCATGGACGAGGCCAAGGAGCTGCAGGAAGAGCAGACCAAGTACGACGAGGAGATGAAGCAGAAAATCAACCACGTGGAACGCGACATTGAGAGCTTTGAGAAGGAAAAGCGAGACGCCACAGCTGTCGAAGTGCTAGCGTTTGAGCAAATCATCGCTAAAGAGAAGGCCGACGCGAAGCAGCGCATCGATGCGCGAGAGACGGAGCTGCTGGAGCTGCGCAAAAAGAAAGAAGTCGAGTTTGTGGAGATACAGAAGCAGGCGCGGGAGGACGGAACACTAACCCCCACGCTCGTCAACGAGCATCGGTCGTATCTCGCGAGCATGGAGGACGAGCGAGTCGCGGAGATCGAAAAGCTAACTCGCGTCGCTGACGAGAAGGAGAAGCAAAAACGCGACGCATTCGACCGCAAGCTTTCGCTAGCTGAAAGCGCCATCCAGAGCCGCAAGGCGCTCGCGCAGCACCGCGTGTTGAGCATCCGAAAGGAAGCCATGAACGCACTGCGTACTCGAGAAAAAAGTTGGCAATCGCGAGCAAGCGGATGGATGGACAAAGCCGGGCGGAAGGTCAGTGTCAAGGAGCAAGAAGACCTGGAAGCTAAGGCGAACGAGAAGAAGCGCCGTAAGCGCGTGCTGCTGGCGTCGTAGCTGTGTATGTGGAGATTTTTTCATGATATGATTCGAAGTGCATACAAAAAAACCATCACGCCTTGCCTTTTGTCAGTCTCACTGGCGCTCGCGGGAGCCAGATCTTGACAGAGAAGTCGGCCGACGCAGACGCCAGGATGGGCTCTGTCGGGTGGAAGTCGACACAGTAGACGCGGTCGCTGTGCGCGTCGATCTTTTGCACAAGGTACGGAGACGGCCGCGCGTTCGCGCGCTTGAGACTCACGTCGTGGAGGTAGATCTTATTGTCAGCGCTTCCCGTCGCCAACAGTAACGTTTCCTGCGGCGCGTCGCTGCGATCACTGCAAGTGGCATAGAGAGTCAGCAGAATGCACCAACACTATTGAAATAAGCAGACGTACCTGTCCTGGAAATCTTCGCCATCACCGTCGGTCAACTTGCGCTGCGTATGGCGGTTCGCTGGGAGCATGAGCTTGTATTTGTACCCGTCGCCACGGAAGAACGAGCTCTTGACGGGCCAGTTCTTGTTCTTGTGGCCTGAATTTTCAATCCGTGTGAGCACAAAAGCGAGTGCACAAAAACTAGGACCTGACGTACCAGTGACAAAGAACGAGAGCTGCATCTGGTCGTGGCCCACAGAGCTGCTGATGAGCTTGGAGCGTCGGTCGTAAACACGTAGGATGTTGTCGTAGCTGTTGGCGGCGAGGAACCGACCGTCTTCGTCGCCGCTGCGGCCGTCGACGGGCGGCGACACGTGGATGTGCGATATTGCGTGGCGGCCCGAGTCGTTTTCCTTGGTGATGTCGTCGATGCAAGAGTCCATGCGGACGTCCCATGTCTTGATCATGCCTTTGCTGTCGCCCGTGATGACGTACTGGCCATCGGGGGAGACGTACAACGTGTTGACCATCGCGTCGTTCTGCCACGTGCGGTACGCGTCTGTGCGTGGATCCACCATGTGCACGCAGCTCTTACTCGTACCCACAAAGTACTGGTTGTTGTCTAATCCATAAATCAATCACAGTGGCGGTGGTGAGTTGGTTAGACTCGACCAAGTCCCACAATCAATCAGACATACCAGTCATGTTGAAGGAGACGCACTGCACGAGCCCGGGGACTTCGCTGCTGTTAAGCAATTGGCTCTTTTCCACGTCCCAGAGCTTGACCGTGTGGTCGTACGACGCCGAGACGAGCGTGGTGCTGTCGTTTGACCAGCTCACGTCGATCACGAGCTGGCTGTGCTGCGCGAGCGACGCCAGCTGCTGCTGGTTGAACTTGGTGGTCACGTCCCACAGCAGCACTTTGGTGTCGAGCGAGCCGGACGCGAGCAGGCGACCGCACGGCGAGAACTTGGCCGTGTACACGGCGCCCGAGTGCGCGCGCAGCTCTGACTTCTGAAACAGCACGCGTCCGTCGTCTTCGTACTCGTCGGCTTTGAGCAGCGCGCCGCCGCCAAAGTCGCCGCCGTCGTCCACGGGCGACTTGGTGGTCGTCAGCAGCTCGTTGACTTGAAACGGTTCCACGGGCGTCGGGCGGCCGCCGCTGCTGCCGACCGCGTTCTGCACCGAGTCGAGTCTATGGCCAGTCGCAGTGAGCGCTTGGTTTCGGTAGAGAGTGTTCAGTGCAAAGAGAAGTTGGCGTACTTGAGAGTGAGCTCGTAGACCGAGCGCTTGAGGTCGCGGTTCTCGTTCTCGAGCTTCTCGACGCTGTGCTTGAGCAGCTTGTTCTCTTTCAGCACGGACTGAGACGTGGGTGACGTCAGCGTTAGAATGCGAGGAGAAAGAAAGACAGATACCGCAGCATCCGTTGTTGCTGTCTGCGGGCGCACGAGTGTAGCGGGCGACGTACCTCATACTGCGCGCGGAGATGCGCTTCCGACGCCATCACGACGGCGCTGGTGGCATTGAAGGGAAGGAGCCTGCAGCTCTTGGATCGCCAAAGTTAACCATAAGTTAATCTATACTACTGTAAATAATCTTTAAAATACGAAACCAAACTATGGTGCACATCGTGTCGTCTGTCAAGTACGATGAGTCGTCTGCTGTCGACGAACGAACGAACAATCGGCGCCATTCGCCCGCTTGCCGCGTTCGCCCCAAGTGGATTGACCGATCATGAGCGACGTCAAGACCATTCGCGTGGGCGTGCTGGCGCTGCAGGGCGCGTTCCAGGAGCACATCGACATGCTAAACAAGCTCGCTCTGAGCGGCGGTAGCCTGCGTGTCCACGCGTTCGCGGTGCGTCTGCCGCAGGAGATGGAGGGCGCCGACGCGCTCGTGCTGCCCGGAGGCGAATCCACGACCATCGGCAAAGTGGCCACGCGCTGGGGACTGCTCGACCCGCTGCGCGAGTGGGTCGCGGCCAAGCGCCCCATCTGGGGTACGTGCGCGGGCATGATCATGCTCGCGCAATCGGCAAAGCATGCGGAAGAGGTAGGCTGGTGTTCGCTCGCAGCACACGACGTTGTGGGGGGCTAACTAACTGGTCCATGGATTGAACTTGCGCAGGGCGGGCAGACGCTCGTGGGCGGCATGGACGTGGAGGTGTCGCGCAACTTTTTTGGCGCGCAGGTGCGCAGCTTCGAGATGGACGTCGACGGCCCGCCGGGCTTCAATGATGCGCCGTACAACGCCGTGTTCATCCGCGCGCCCGCCATCATCTCGGTCGGTGAGTCCATCGAGGTGCTCTCGCGCATGCACTGCGCGCAGCCCGCGGACGGGTCCGACCCGACCGACGTGATCATCGCGGCGCGCAAGGTGAGTCTGTGGCGCATACATTTTGGGGGAGAATGCTTGTCGATTGACCATCACTCTACGCTTGAACACGCCAGGCGAACATTCTTGTGACGGCGTTCCACCCGGAGCTCACGGCTGACGACCGCTGGCACCGCTACTTTGTCGAGAGCCTCGTGGTGCCGTCGCTCAATTAGACGCAGCAGCCAGTAAAAGCGCGGCGAGTGATATCCAAATAGATTTTCTTTCTCAGTGTGTTCATGAATAACCCGACCGCCCCAGAGGATACCGAGGTCGCTGGCATTCTGACTGGTTCAGGTCGGGTTGAGTCGGAAAAGACGAGGCCTGCTGCCGCCGCAGGTCCGTCGTAGCGGCTGACGCAAGACTAAACTCTAGTGAAACTGGCGAGGGTAGCAGCGCCTCTAGGCCTGCACAGTGTCCAGCGCCACGCTCGCATAGAACTTCACGTCACTATCCGAGTCGTTCACGAGATCCGTGAGGCACGGTCTACAACAACAACAACAATTAGATTGTCAGCCACGCCCCACGACATCCCAACCGCAACGCAACGAGTCGGTACGCACCTGACTTGGCTGGCGACGACCGCACTGTCGGCGTATTTACATAACTGTTCAAGCGTGATCGACGCCACGAATTTGACGTTCGGGATCTTGTCACGGCCACCTCGGACAGCGAGCGTGGTCATCGCGCTCAGCAACTCGCTCGAAGCCTTGTCCGACGCGAGCTGCTTCAAGCCGTGAAGTACGTTCACGCGCTCCTGGTAGATCGTTGACTTGTCGAATATCTGCGTGAGCGCCGGCAAGACGTTCTGCAAAATGTTGTCGCTGCCAACGTTCGCCAAAAGCTCCGGGAGGATCTTGGTCGCGCTCAGACGGACCTCGCTGACCATATCCTTGAAGGCTGTGATGTAGATCTCCAAAAGGTGCTCCTGGAAGTATGAGTTACCCTGTTCCAGACGCGCAATAGATGAGTCTTTGCTGCCCTTTACGAAAGCTCACTCGCACATTTAAACTCGACTCCACACGTACCAGACTACCGGCAATGGATGGGATCGATAGAATGACCGCCTCGCGCACACGCCATTGGAGGTCACGCGCCAAGTCTGCGATCGCAGGCAGCAACACGCTCTCGAACGACTGCATCCAGGGCGCCAGCAGGTTGAGGCGCTTGAGGATGTTCAGACGCACGTCGACGACTTCGTCGCGCAGGAACATCAGCAGCAGCGGCGACAGCGTGGTCTTCGAGGCGGCCTCGCCAAGTCCGGGCGCAAGCTCCATGCAAGCAATCGAGACCGCGGCGCGAACCGTCGGCGCCGTATCTTGCGCAAGCGTCGACAAAAGCGGCAGAATGTCATTCGAGAACACGTCGCTTTTGACGATCTTGATGTAACCAGAGATGTTTTTCGCAGCCGCAGCGCGGACTTCAGCTTCGCTGTCCTGGAGCAAGTTCGAAAAGCAGGTCACCAGTTCTGATTCGGTGATCTGCTGGCCCATGGCTTCGGAGAGCTACAAAGAAAAACAGCAACACAAAGACTCTGAGCACGCGCCAGCATAGTGAAGTAGGAGAGCAGTCGACCGCCGATGAAACATACCGGGAAAAAGTCCTTTGCGATACTGAATCGCACTCGCCACGAACGGTCTTCAACCGATGAGCGCACGATTGGGAGCACGTTCTGGGTGTTCTCGTCGGGCGACAGCAGCTTGGCGATCGCGGCCGAGTTCTCAATGGCCAGCAGGCGAACGCTGTCCTGGTCATCCGCCGTCAGAGCCTTGAAGAGCGGCAGGATCAACAACGCCAGCTGCTCCTTCTCCACAGTAGCAGCAAATTTCTGCGTATCCATTCAAACAGCCAATGATTAGCTGAGCGGATGCCGCGGGGTTCAGGATTACAATGGTCACTTACGCCAATGTTGGAAGCCGCTGCGCGCCGCACCATCGGCGTGTCGTCGTTGCTGAGAAGCTGGAACGAGCTGGCAGACGCACACAAAAGATCGCAATTAGTCAATCTCCTGGGAGCGTCGTGTAGAGAACTACAACTCACTCGCGAAGATCTTTGCGACGGGTCCCGTCAGTGATCTTCGGGTACACGGCGTGAAAGAGCGAGCACGCCGACACGCGCGACGTGAACCAGTCGCCTTCGGCGAGGCGTTTCATCAACGGCGCAAATGTGTCGCCCGCGGAAGGCAGCACGGCCACGATCTTAAGCAGCGAATCAACAGCCTATACAAAATTCGTTTCGGCGTCAGAGCCTGTTTTCTTCATATCATCACATCATCGACCCCACGGCCACGTACGCGGTCGCGCACGACCGTCTCTTCCACCGCCGCCAGCACTTCCAGCGGCTCCACGAGGGCGGCAGCGTGCTGCGGGCCGCCGACCAGGTCCACGAATCCACCCAATTCATCCGCGAGCGCAACCAGCACCTCGTCTTCGTCCTCAGTCGCCTCTGTGTCATACAACCTGTTTAGTCCTCCTCATCTTCGTCCTCCAGCAGGTCAAGCGCACGTACCCCGCAAAAACGGCACGAGCTCCGTGCGCGTACGCTCAACACCGAGCGCCTGCGCGACGGTCTTGAGGCGACGCATGGCCTTGATCCTCATCTCAACTTCGTCGCTCTTGATCTCCTCCGTCAGAAGCGCGATCGGCTGCACATCGTCGTCCGCTGCATCACTCACCATTAGCTCCAAGTCCCGAACGAGCCATCTCTCCGCGCACACTCCACTCCACCTCTCATCCCATACAAGACCCCTCAAGGCAGGCAGGGCGAGAGGAGGGAAGGGCGGCGCAGAGGGGAGGGGAGAGGAGGGGGGAACACTTCACGCACCCATGGTCTGTCTCGTTCCCTTCTTTCCTTCCTTGCTTCCTGGCTTCCGCGGTGTCCTGACGTCGCGCCGCGGGTTCGGTGCGTTGGGGGAAAAAGACAGTTTTTATAAGCTGAACCCATATTATTCTTGAAACCCGCGTACCCGGCCCGTTGACGTCAGAAACCCATACGGACCACAAACTGGATTTGTTGCACACCGTAACCATTCGGCTGAAAACAGTTACGCTGCCAACACGGGCGATCCAACCACCACGTCACTTGGTTCAGACGCCGCCATGAGCACTAACGACCATGGGGGCACTGCGATGTGCGTCGAGTGCGAGGACACAGAGGCCGCTGTGCACTGCGAGGATTGCCACGACCTCTACTGTGCGCTCTGCTTCCAGGCCCAGCACCACGCCGGGACGCGGCTAAGCCACAAGACGACCGAGCTCGCGCCAACGCCAACGCCAACGCCAACGCCAACGCCAACACTGAACTCAGCACCAAAACCAATGCCGCCGCCAGTTCCTATGGCTGACTATGGGGCCACCTCCGTATCTGTCGTGGCAAATGGAGTCCACGCGGCGCGAGACTCCGATCCTGAGGACGAGGAGATGGCCGCCACGGAGAACGACGATGAAAGCGCCGAGGAGAGCGGCGACGAAGACGACGAGATGCTTGCGAGCAGCGGAGCCGAGTCTCCGCTGCTGCGTGATGCTGCGTACATCCCACTGCGCCTGAGCGACGATGAGCGCGCGCTGTTCAACTTGCTGGACGCATCGCTCAACGTCAGCGAGTACACGGACAAGGTGGACGTGCTGTCGTACCGATCGCCCGTGAAGCGCGTGATTCAGGAACTGAGCGAGGTATTCAGCACGCTGTCGGGCATGATGGTCACCACAGACTTCCGAAAGGGCAAGCGGCTCGTGCACAACTCTAAGTTTGAAGAGAACGAAGAATTTTTCCGTCAGGTCTTTGAGATCGGGCGACGCTACAAGATCATGAACCCTGGTGCGTGAAATTGCCATGATTCGCACGACAATTCCTGACTTCAAATCGAATTGTAGAACGAATGCGCAACAACTACGGCAAGATGATCTACATGCTGCAGGACGCCAACATGCGCGAAATCCAAACCTACATGGGCTTCTCGTGCGTGCGACCTATTCGCACCGTCAAGAGCTTCCTCACCAAGCGCCACGCACTCGATCTCCTTCGTGACCGACGATGCCTCATTGCGACAGCTGTGTTCGACGCGACGACCAGCGACATTGAGACAGCCCGCAAGGAGAAGCAACGCGCCATCGACGAGCTCATTCGCGACTACGCCTCGGCCTCGATGTCGGCGAACGATATCCGCCTGGTGCTCGCGTCGGTCGATGACAGTCAGAGTTACCTCGTATCGAACCGGACGCCAATAGTCCGCATGATTGAGTATCTGGAAAAGTTCTTTCATCCGGAAAAGGCCGAATCCAACTTTAGTCTCGAGATCCGATCGGGCAAGAATGGCGCGCGCTTGAGCCACAGTCACGCGAGTCAGTACGAGTACGTGCTCCAGTCGTTGCTGTTATGGCGAAACTTCACCTCGACTATGCTTCGGCTGTGGTGGGCTGTCGAGGACGACTTGTTGCTTGGGTCATCGTACCGCTTGCGCGATACAGGCCAAGGGCTGAACCGAGTCCAGTACGCTCCGAAAACATCGGCGATGGCGCATCGGGTCCTCCACCAGACGCAGCAAAGTCGGTCGCGCTGGGTCGGATCCTCAGTCATCCACCTCGGTGACCACAATGTGCCCAACGCGCTCATGTTCATCGACAAGTACACGCAGATCTCGCGTATTCTCAGCCCAGTCGTGAACACACTCGACGAAATCAGTGCAATGGCGGATAATCGGGACACGAAGGCTTACATAGCTGAATTTGGCGGCCCAGTCGAGCTCCAGAAGCTGATTCTGTGCGACTTTTTCAAACATGGCTTTGACGGTAGCGGAGCCGACAATTTTTTCGACGCCGGATCATGTATTGACGGGCGGCTTACTAGTGCATGGAACTGGTGCTCCAAGATTGAGAAGAAGTCGTTCTTCCATGCGTTCCTCATGGCCGGGTTTGTGGGCTTTGACGGTCACTTTGAAAGGTAAAGAATGCGGAGATTGATCTCAGCCGCCGAAAAATACACGCATTACCCAACTGGTGGTCTCACGATCTTCCACGCTCCGTGGTATGCAGTTCAGCATCAGCATCAATGAGGGCTTTGTAGTATCTGGCTTTACCGAAAAAGGTGGTGTTGCTTTGAGACTGGACCTCCGAGTCAACCGGGACAAGTATCGTAGGGTCACACAAAAAATAAGAAACGTTATCGAGTCCAGGATTGGTACCTTTTATGCGCCAAAAATGTTGAAAATCACCGGCATTTGTGAAGAAGGACGCGCCTTGGAGGAGCGACTTGTGGGCAGGAAGAACCTCTATGTCAAGAGCATCAGGGATGACCACTCTGTTTCTGGAGAACTTTGTCAGAATATCAATTCGTGCTTGAAAGTAAAGATATGGTACAAGTCCAAATTCCAGGATTACCCAGGATTTTGGCAGTTTTATGTACCAATAGCGCCTTTAACAGAGAGCAAAATCCTGGCATGTACCAGACTGGTCCTGGAGCAACTATTCATAGCGCAACTATTCACAGCTATTGATTTCTTGCCTTTTCTATGCACCAAAAGCGCCATTCTAACTATTCGGCAATTTCTCACTGCAATTTATGGTATAAAAAACAGGCTGTTAAATTCTGACCATTTGTTGCCATAAAACCGCGCACAGTGTGCAATACAGTTGCTACCCTTTATAAGGACCTACGATATAAGAGCACTTTCAATATAAGAACATTTATGTCGTGTACAGAACTGCTCCATACAAAAGTCAAGTCTAATTTTGTGACTGGACGCTACAAGGGCCTATGAGCAAAAGGACTTGGAACGGATGGACCAAACTGTATGGCAAAGAGCAACTGTGGGCGCCGAACGAAAGCAGGTTGGACATCAAGCTGCCAGCCTCGTTCTGGGCTCCTCTTCACCATGGCGCGCACAACTCTCACGTTTAACCAGAAGCAGAAGTTCCTCCAGCACTACAAAAACAACCCCGGTCTCCGCCACCAAGACTTGGCGTGCTGGGCGTTGGCGGAGTTCGGGAAGACCATCGGGCGCTCCACAGTCACCCGAATCTTGACTCGCCCT